>BLSH010057867.1:18630-56441 GCA_018402905.1 Glandirana rugosa
CCTCTCAGGGTAAACACCCGATTGCGTAGATTTGGATTACGAACTAAGGAGAGAGACATCGCTTTTCTTGAGGCCTCGGAAACACAAGAGGACCAAACGTTTGTTTAGGTGGAAACCGGCCGGGGTTGAGAGCCATTAGTAGTCTTTTTGAAGGACTAAGATATGGGTAAGCCTGAGGGAGTGCAAGAAAGACGACTCTTTCAGACGATCCTGTAAGACGCGTGCGAAGTCCACTTAACGGCTATGGCTTCGGTTTAAACTAAGGCGGGCTCTATCTTGGACCATACAGTCGAGGGAGTCTCGGGACAATCAGCATGTCCAGGTGTTGTCAGACAACATGACAGTGGACTTGTATCTAACAAAGCAGGGTGGAACAAGGAGCAGGGCTCTGAGGGAGCTGACATACCAGGTTCTATCTCGGGCGGAATCAAATTTGGCTTCGGTATCGGCAATTCACCTGAAGCGTGCGCAGAATGTCCTAGCAGACTTTCTCAGCAGAAAGAACGTGAGGGAGTCCGAATGGGTATAGAATCAGGAAGTTTTTCTGATGATTACCGAGAGTTGGGGCCGGCCAAAGGTGGATTTGTTTGCAAACCAGGAGAACACAAAGGCTCCGGAGTTCTTTTCGCTACAGAGAGAGGAATCAAGCATTAGGTTTAGATGCGTTAGCCCACAAATGGGACTCTCCTCTGTCTCATGCTTTTCCCCCGTTCCTGTTGATTCTGCGAGTTCTGGCAAAATTCAGGATGGAAACCATAGACTTCATTCTGATCGCACCCTACTGGCCAAAAATACCTTGGTTCTCCATCCTTGTGAATGAGGGGAGCCTCCATGGAGGCTGCTGGTCAGGGAAGATCTTTTGAGTCAAGGTTGCCTCCATTACCCGGACCCAGCATACCTCAACCTCATGGCATGGTTTCTGAGGAGGACCTATTAAGACGCAGAGGCTTGTCTGATAAGCTAGTTAACACACTTCTGTCAAGTCGAAAGAAGGTGACCAGTTCAATTTACTTTAAAGTCTGGAAATGTTATAACACTTGGTGTTCCAGCAAGAAGTTTGATTTCAACAGTTCACTTTCTGTTCTGTTATGTTCTTCCTCCATGGAGAAGGACCTTGCAGCAAGCACCCTCAAGGCGCAGGTGGCTGTATTATCGGTTTTTCTAGAGAGAGCTTTATCTAGGTTCCCCCTGAGTTTGTTTTTTCAAGGCCATGGCCAGAATTAAGTCAGCACCCTTTAAGTTTTTCCCGAGTTGGGATTTATCTTTAGTTTTACAAGGTCTCACTATGGCACTTTTTGAACCTTTGCAAGATGCTCCAATAAAATTACTTACGTTAAAGACTGTCCTCATAGTAGCAGTATAGAACAGAAAAAAGAGCAGCGCCAATCTAAGTGCAGCAGTATAAAAGCATCTTTATTAAAAAGACAAATGGCAACTCACAAGATAAAAGCGTTGTCAGCGCATGTGTGGCAATAGGCCTTATGTAGAGGTTCATCCACTCCTTTCAGAAGGACGGGTTGCAGGCGGGGAACACTGCTGACCGCTGGTACTGGCTGAGCTGGTGGCTTCCAGCACTTCCAGAAACTCAGATGGGGCTCAGGAACCACCGCTGACGTCACTAACGGATGCAGGGTGGAGTGGGAGGTGCTCGCCTTCGGAGCATTTGTGCTCCTTTCCCTGGCAATAGGGATTGCTATTGCCTGAGGAAGGAGCACAAATGCTCCAAATGCGAGCACCTTCCACTCCACCCTGCATCCGTTAATGACATCAGCGGCGGTTCCTGAGCCCCATCTGAGTTTCTGGAAGTGCTGGAAGCCACCAGCTCAGCCAGTACCAGTGGCCACCAGTGTTCCCCGCCTGCAACCCATCCTTCTGAAAGGAGTGGATGAACCTCTACATAAGGCCTATTGCCACACAAGCGCTGACAGCGCTTTTATCTTGTGAGTTGCCATTTGTCTTTTTACTAAAGATGCTTTTATACTGCTGCACTTAGATTGGCGCTGCTCTTTTTCCTGTTCTATGTCCGCACAGAGTTCCTTCTAGCTCTTTTCAGAGCCTGCAGCAGTCTAAAGCCAGCATTTCACCTTCTGAGACCTCAATAGACACTTTGGACTTTCCATCCATGGTCCACGGATGACAGACTGATCCAGTGCCCCCACATTCTCTCCATCCAGCTCCCAGGGTGCTCAAGAGGTTACATGTTTGTCTTAGTAGCATTAACTTCAGCTCGCAAGACAAGCAAAATGCATGCTTTATCAAATGTGGAGCCCTTCTTCCAGGATAATTATAAAAACAGACCCAGGGTTTCTCCCATTGCACGCAAGAGATTATACTTCCGAAATTTTGTCCAGCACCATCAGGGCCATGAGAAGAGGCCTTTCACACCTTAGATGTCAGAAGGTGTCTCTTAAAATACCTGGAAGTAATGAAGAACCTCAGGAAAATGTCTTCTTTATTTGTTCTATCATCAGGAGAAAAAGCATCAAAGAGTACCTTAGGTAGGTGACTGAAGCAGACTATTAAAGAGGCCTACCTTGCTGAAGGAAAAGAACCTCCAGAGTGGGTTATGCCCCACTCCACATGGACAGTGGCAAATTCCTAGGCAGAGAGGGCTGGGGCTTTGCCAGAGCAGATCTGTAAGGCAGCTATGTGGTCCATGAATGGAAAACCTGTGAATAAATGTTTTCAGCAGCGCACCCACATCAAGAAAGTGCATATCATTTAAAAAAAAAAATCTCATACAAAGCAAACACAGTGTATAAAGTGCAAGTGCTAATTAAGTCCGGAACTAGTTCTTCTTGAAAGGAAAAACTGTCTCGAATACAGTTCAATCAAATGCTCCCGGACTTATATTCCATCAAGCCTGGAAAAAATCCTCCACCAGTGTCACCGCATGTAAATCGTGCACACACTGATGCTCACCAGAAATACTAGGGTCAATCAGCATAGATCTCAAACCATCCGACCACCCATCCAACAGGATGCCCATCAGGATCACCTACTTCCTCCGTTTAGAGCCTCCAATGCAGTGGTTCGTATAGGGGGAAAGCAGAAATGACCGCTCATAGTGTATCACTTACGTAAAATCAGCTTTAATAGTAAAAATATGCTTACATAATATCAGCTCCAAACAGTCATTGGTGCATAAAATAAACTAGCGGGCTTATCCCCATCCGTGCACACCGCCACTCCTTCCCTATCTGCGGTGTCACTTTGGGTCCACTCCGCTCAGCCTCGGGCGTCGTGTGGCCACGCCCCTGAAGCATTTAGTCACTTCCGACTTGGTCACAAGGGCTGGCCACACGACGAGACGATGCAACCTAAGTATCGGCTCAGTTACACCACTAGATGGCGCAAATCAGCTTTTAAAATATCTCTCCACCGCCTCAGTTAAACGTAAGGACACAGCTATTCGTCTGTAACATTAACCCTTTTCGTGCTACAGAAATACCCAGGAATTATTCCGGGATACATAAAACGGTATAAAATGGCTCATTCAACAAATCAGCGGACCTATTGATCTTCCACTACTGACTGGATTGGCTAATTATGTTTGCCAACAATGTTAGCAACTGCCAATCCAGACATTCAATCATCAAAAATTGAGAAAAAATTAAATGAAAAAAATAAATGAACACTAAATGCTTAATGCTCTTACAATAAAAATAATATGATATTTAATGTCCTAACTACCAAGCCGTTCTTAGGAGGGGTTTACACATAGGACTTATGCAGCATCCCAGTACAAACCATACTCTTTACAATTAAAATATACATAAAATACCTAAAATCAAATAATAAATTATAATCAAATCGTTTCTCATTTGACACATAATTAGCTAAGAGACCTCAATTCTAGCACTCATGAAATCGGACACTACTTAAGAAATATTAATGGGTGGCCTATATAAATCCTCAGAATAGGCAATCTACAATAAAAAGGCACACCTAATCTTCACCTAGAGCAATAATAATGAAACTGGATCACGAATTGTTTAAAAAACAATTGAAATCCAATTCTATATTTAGGCCCTCCAGACTGAGGGTGGATCCATTGGGTTTCCTTCTTGGTAATCTCCCTTACTTTGTTAGCTCCCCTCCATTTTGATACTAATTTCTCAACTCCCCAGAACTGCAAAGAGGAGGGATCCCTATTATGTACAGTCCTAAAGTGTAGAGAAACACTATGATCTCTGAAACCCTTGATAATATTAGTGACATGCTCACCTATGCAGACCTTTAGAGGTCGTTTGTTCCACCCAACATACATCAGGCCACAGGGCCACATCAATACGTATACAACATGGTTAGTGTCACATGTGATAAACTGGTCAATGTTGTAATTTTTCTAGTATTCATAGAGTGAAAGTTGGTATGCAACGTAGTGTTATTGCCCGTCAATCTACAAGCTCTGCATGTGCGACATGATCTAAACCCCTTCCTGTCTGGCCACAGAGTCGTTCCTCTACCTGTCAACGGGGGATCAAAGATTTATTCCACTAAAACATCATCGAAACTGGGCGCTCTTCTATACACAAAGTGAGGCGCAGAAGGGAGGACAGGACACAACGTGCGATCCATTTTTAAAAGGTGCCAATGTCGGAGAAAAATGGTTTCTACTTCCCTATATTGGTTGCGGTAGTCAGCTATAAAGCTCCACTGTGTCTCCATGCCAACATTATCAAGACGTGTTTTTTCCTCCAATAAATCCTCCCTTGGGATATTTAAGGTTCTCTGAATCTCCCTATCAAGGGCCTCCACTCTATATCCCTTTTGAACAAATTTATTCTTCACCATTGCCGCTTGTTCGCAATAATGTTCATTGGAAGTACAGTTCCTCCTAATTCTTGCAAACTGTCCCCTTGGGATATTTCTCAACCAGGAGGGATGATGCCCGCTACTGATGGATAAATAACTATTACGATCCGTTGATTTAAAATAAACCCTCGTAGCTAGGGCATCATCCCTCCTATAGATAACCAAATTCAAAAAGTTGATTTCCGCTTGGTTAAACTGATCCTCAAGTCTGATATTATTTGGGTTATTATTCAAGTCCTTAATGTACTCCTCTAGTGACTCTGAAGATCCTCCCCAGATGAAAAACAGGTCATCTATAAACCTGCGATAAAACAATAATTCCTTTCTGCGATTACAGAATACATACCTATCCTCCCATTCAGCCATAAATATATTTGCCAAGCTGGGAGCAAATTTAGCCCCCATGGCAACTCCACTGCAAAAAGCTATTCTGGAACCAGAAGTAATTCCGTTGTAGACAGAAATCCAAGGCTCTACCCATAAATACCTTCTGCTCCATTGGTACTTCCTGCCTCTTACTCAAAGCACAATTCAGTGCCAAGCTAGCATCATCATGGCAGATATTGGTATACAATGATGCGACATCTGCTGTTACTAAATAAATAGGTCCCTCATTAGGTAATTTTAAATCTTTCAATGCTTGTAACAGATCTCCTGTATCCTGTAAATAGGCTTTTGTTGTTACTACGCTTGGCTGTAACAGCCTGTCCAGGTATTCACCAAGTCTGGCAGTCCCGAGCCGATGCCATTCACAATCGGCCTGGGCGGAGGACAGTCAGGATTTTTATGGACCTTAGGAAGTGTGTATATGATCGGAATCCTACACACACTAGGTACTAAATAAGCCCGTTCTTTTTAGTTAAAACTCCAGTCCTACTTCCAAATGCTACCAAGGACTTCAATTCTTCCCTGTATTTGTTAGTGGGATCTCTGTTTAGTTTCTGATAAGTAGCCTCATCAGCTAACATATTATTTACTTGATCCACATAAAACTGTTTGTCCAAAATTACCCTTGTCAGCGGGTCTAATGATAATATTCTTCCTTTTTTCCAAGGATTCAATACCGTCCTTGATGTGTCTGGGATTCAGACCTTTCTTAGGGACCAATTCATCCAAATCTCACAGAACCAGGTTTTTAAAGACTTCCACATAATGATTATTAGTCACCTGGGGGTTCCAAGTCGATTGATTTCTCAGACCACTATTCAACCCTCTAGATGTCACATTAGTGTTACTTACAGACATAATGGGATTATTGATACAATACTTCTTCATATTTAATCTTCTAATAAATTTGTGCACGTCAATAAACGTGCCAAACGTATTAATCGGGCGTTTGGGAGCACACTTCAAGCCTAAGTCCAATATATGAATCTCTGTATCAGACAATTGGGCCTGGCTGAGATTAAATATCCCTTGGCCCTTCACACCCTCCTGTGCTTTCTTGTATTGTAACCTTCTCCCGGCCCTACATCCTATGAGAGAAGCTATGTAGTCCAGCTTCTCTACATACAGTCAAGTCCATAAATATTGGGACATCAACACAATTCTAATCTTTTTGGTGCTATACACCACCACAATGGATTTGAAATGAAATGAACAAGATGTGCTTTAACTGCAAACTTCCAGCTTTAATTTGAGGGTATTTACATCCAAATCAGGTGAACGGTGTAGGAATTACAACAGTTTGTTTATGTGCCTTCCACTTTTTAAGGGACCAAAAGTAATGGGACAGATTAACAATCATAAATCAAACTTTCACTTTTTAATACTTGGTTGCAAATCCTTTGCAGTCAATTACAGTCTGAAGTCTGGAACGCATAGACATCAGCAGACGCTGGGTTTCATCCCTGGTGATGCTCTGCCAGGCCTCTACTGCAACTGTCTTCAGTTCCTGCTTGTTCTTGGGGCATTTTCCCTTCAGTTTTGTCTTCAGCAAGTGAAATGCATGCTCAATCGGATTAAGGTCAGGTGATTGACTTGGCCATTGCATAACATTCCACTTCTTTCCCTTAAAAATCTCTGGTTGCTTTCGTAGTATGCTTCGGGTCATTGTCCATCTGTACTGTGAAGTGCCGTCCAATGAGTTCTGAAGCATTTGGCTAAATATGAGCAGATAATATTGCCCGAAACACTTCAGAATTCATCCTGCTGCTTTTGTCAGCAGTCACATCATCAATAAATACAGGAGAACCAGTTCCATTGGCAGCCATACATGCCCACGCCATGACACTACCAACCACCATGTTTCACTGATGAGGTGGTATGCTTTGGATCATGAGCAGTTCCTTTCCTTCTCCATACTCTTCTCTTCCCATCACTCTGGTACAAGTTAAACTTGGTCTCATCTGTCCATAGGATGTTGTTCCAGAACTGTGAAGGCTTTTTTAGATGTTGTTTGGCAAACTCTAATCTGGCCTACCTGTTTTTGAGGCTCACCAATGGTTTACATTTTGCGATGAACCCACTGTATTCACTCTGGTGAAGTCTTCTCTTGATTGTTGACTTTGACATACATACACCTACCTCCTGGAGAGTGATCTTGATCTGGCCAACTGTTGTGAAGGGTGTTTCCTTCACCAGGGAAAGAATTCTTCGGTCATCCTCCACAGTTGTTTTCCGTGGTCTTCCGGGTCTTTTGGTGTTGCTGAGCTCACCGGTGCGTTCTTTCTTTTTAAGGATGTTCCAAACAGTTGATTTGGCCACACCTAATGTTTTTGCTATCTCTCTGATGGGTTTGTTTTGTTTTTTCTGCCTAATGATGGCTTGCTTCACTGATAGTGACAGCTCTTTGGATCTCATATTGAGAGTTGACAGCAACAGATTCCAAATGCAAATAGCACACTTGAAATGAACTCTGGACCTTTTATCTGCTCCTTGTAAATGGGATAATGAGGGAATAACACACACCTGGCCATGGAACAGCTGAGCAGCCAATTGTCCCATTACTTTTGGTCCCCTACAAAGTGGGAGGCACATATACAAACTGTTGTAATTCCTACACCGTTCACCTGATTTGGATGTAAATACCCTCAAATTAAATTAGAATTGTGTCGATTTCCCAATATTTATGGACCTGACTGTATATAAGACACTACAGGTTGGATCTCCTGTCAGCCTCAGATCAGTCCTTTGGCAGGAAGGTCTTACAAGCTGTGATCCCTCCCAGAAGTAAGTTCTCGGTTATCATCTCCATGTTGCTGTCCAGAAAGGCGAGGGTAGAAAACCTTAGTTATACTTACCGGTAACAATATTTCTATGAGCCTTTCAGGACAGCAGCTACTTCCCTCCCTGATGTATTACATGTATAATCTCAGATGCTCAATGTGTTGTTTATATCTTCCAGCATGTCGAAGGAATTCTTATGGATGACTGACGGCATGGTGGAAGCAGCCGCTTTTAAAGGGGCGTTGTCACGGCAGTGTTTCCATGGTGCTGGCCTGAAAGGCTCATAGAAATACCTGTAAGTCTAACTAATATGATATGCCTGGTGCATATAGGAAGGAGAAAATTATTATTCCATGGAAAAATATGCAGGAACGAATTAGCCATTGATCATAAGCCCTATATGCTGATCTTTAATTAGAGAGGCGTGTCTCTGTGGTGAGTGTCTGTCTAGAGGGAGGTGAAGGCACTGAGCACTATTTTAGACACTTTTGCAGATTTATTCATATAGAGAATCACAGTGGATTTGTTTTGTGGACTTTATCAAATGTTAAAGGGGTTGTATCCCCCCCAACTGTCTTTTTACCTACAGGTAAGCCTACCATGGTTTAGGAGATATTCACCTTTCATGCAGCCGCTGACATCAGCAGTGAATGCACAGTGAAGGCCCGGCGTATTGCACCAGGACCTTGCCGGAGAGGAGGGCCCCCTCACACATGCGTGGGAGTGACGTCTCGCGGCTCCGGCTACTCACATCACTGGAGCCGCGAACTCGGATGGAACCCCTAAGGGAAGATGTCAGCTCCCTCTTCGGGGACCAAGCGGCTCTGTCAGATCTTAATTCTGAGGTAAATATTTCACAATGAACTACTATGCGGTGCATACTAGCTCATTATGCCTTTGCCTTACAGGTTTTTTTGAAGTGTACAACCGCTTTAAGAACATTGTATAATCTATTACACTAATTGATGAATTGTTAGATTTTTTCACGTGGTGTTTATGATTCACTGTATATGTACACATCACACTATATATGTACACATCATGTATAATTGGTTATATTTTTATTTAGTATCGATCTCAGTGTTTTTTTAAGGTAGGATACTATTGTTTCTGGGCCCTACTAGGGGTATATTATGCCCCCCATGTAGAGAGAAAAAATTGCTACTCTATGGATCCTTTTTACTATTTCTGACTATCTCAGCATGGAGAAATTATAATATTGGATGAGTTAAAGATTTGGTGGACCTTTTAGGAGAAGATGATATATGAGGAGCGCTTACATGTGTAATATTTTGTAAGGTGCATGGAGCGACCATTTACTGAATAGTGGGATTGGTGACACAATTCAGTGATTAATAGAAAGCATACGGCTTTGCATGTTCAATGTGAGTGGGTAAACCACATGAATTGGAATAATTTTTAAAGTGGTATTACACTATATTTTACATTTTGTTATTTCTGAGGAATTTTGCACATATGATCTTGGAATTAAGGAAGCGTTCTACAGTGATTAAGTGGACATGCTTAAGAAATGTTAATATTTGGTAAGGTGCATGGAGTGAGCGGTGTCACACAGCACACGTTGTGGATCCGAGATTGGGGTTTAAAGGGATACGCATGTTCTTAAGCTTACTATTTGTGAGTAGGTTTTGGTATATGTTTTAGTTAATTATGTTGTTACAGTATCACACTATGTGCATGATTTTCCTTTTTGAGAGCTCTTAATGTCCATTTGGAGGTGTAAGGTTAGAATTTCTCCCAAGAAGGGTTAAGCACAGCAATTGGAGAAGAGGATCAAACTGATGTACAGTATATGGATGGTTTACATTATTGTTTGGCGGGTAAGGGTGTATAAAAAGGAGCACAGAAGCATAACTAGGTTTAGGTTTTTATGTTTTGACCATGTGAAATAGAGCAGTGGTTCTCAACTTCCATCCTCAAGTACCCCCAACGGGCCATGTTTTGGGAACTTCCCTTAGATAAAATAGCTTGTATCAATATCATGGCATTGATATTGATTTAAAGCAGCTGTGCAAAGTTAAGAAAAACCCAAAAACATGGCCCATTGGGGGTACTTGAGGACTAATGTTGAGAACCACTGAAAGAGAGCATACTACACTATACAGTTTCCTCCCTTTTTTCCTTTGAGATATTTTTTCGTTCTGAGGAGTAGGAGTTCCATCAAAGACTCAAGAATAAGGAGACTGCTTTTATAGCAGGTGTACTTTATTGGCTCCAAAGACTTTAAAGATACTTCTGGGAGGACATTTAAAAAGACAATGACTTTTTAGCGCAGATTTTAAGATTGATGTTATGGTAATAGCAACTATCTATTACTATTTACCACCAAATGAAAGACCAATTTTGTCCCGTGTTCAGGCGTTTTATATCATTTTAATTGCACGGATACTGACAATGCCATGATCTACAAAGGATATGCAAGGAGCTGAGGAGGAGTCTAGAGTATTCTTTGAAAAGAAAAGTGTACTTTGTATAGTGACTCAAAACGAGTGGGGGTGAGGTGTATGTTATGCTCATAAACCAAATAAAGCTTTAGTTCAAATGAAGTTGGTGGAGAAGCTGGTGCTGTAGAGTTAAGTTTAGCTTCATTAACATGAAGTCCTGAGATGCCTGCAAAGGCTGAAAGGGTGCTGAATAAGACAGACAGACCAATGAAAACAGTTAGTTTGTGTTGGGTTTTAATGAAGGTGAGGGGGTTGAAATTGAAACATTCCAACCTGCTATCTAGCAGTGTGGCCCGAAATCTACTAAGCATTGAATAGGTCCATCCAATGTATAGGATGGTTCAGTCTGTCTGGAGCAACTGTTTTGTCAAAAATTTGGACTTTGATTAGTAGATTAATTTATCAGAAATGGACCTTAGTCAGGCTTAACAAGTTCATGCACCCTTAATCTACTAAGAGGTCAGTCAGTAACAATGTGGCAATCCAGCAGCATTAAGCAAGCCACGTTTCCACACAGATATCCTTATTATTAATTAGCTTGTTGAAAACCCAACATGCAAATGAATATGGCTTTAGTATACAGTACATTTTTAGAGTTCAGTTACTACACACAGGCTCCCTCATAAGGGTAAGGGAAATTGTATCCTTTTTTTCCCCCATTAGATGGCAGCATTGCACCTCCATAATGAAATAATGATTCCAAGGGGCTCTGATAGGCTTCTACCATGTATAGATGACTAACAGAAAATACAATGGCTCCAGTGTTTTGCCCACTGCTCTTACCCAGTGCTTTGCTACTTATTCTTACATATTGCTACCGGCATGGTACAGAATTTGTTTTTGGCTCTAATATACTTTCAATACAGACAGCAGTGTGATCAGTACATACTTCTCTGCTGTTTTATTTCAAAGCACAAAATCAAACTATTGTATGCCACCAAGAGCACCTTTGCCTGCTCATTTATAAAGTAAATCTAGCCCTTGGATACAGATTTGATGTGTATTGTCCACATCCTCCTCCGCACTAGAATTGATCTGAGTTTAAAAAGAACCGAGAGAGCCTTTGCTACACTACAGTGCTCTTACATTAACACAAAGCAATAGAGGGTAATAGTAGGATTTGTGGCAAAGCAATTATTATTGCACACTACTGCAGCTGTATATAACATATCAACTCCAGAGGTGGTGGCACTGTAGTTCCCCGTGTGGGCTTTTAATATGTAGAAATAATAAACCAATAATATAAACACACTTAGTGCTTCAATGTGAAATAAATAAAAAATATTCTGTTCATAAGCTCATATAAAATGAGATGGTGCACAGCCTGAAAGTGTTCTAAAAACATATTGCTTAAAGTCTCTATATAGTGATAATCTGGCTTAATCCTATTCGCACTTATATATCAAACACATGTGACTATAATATCAATTAAGTTTTGCCCTCCATCATGAATTGGACTTGGTTTTATTAATAGGGCAATCAAATGTTTCCTGCCCCAGAATTTGTTCCGGGGTTTAAAGAGTATGTCCCTGATTTCTTTACAGCTTTAATATTGTTGTCCTCTGCCCTGGTGGCTGCAGGGAACTCCTTCGTAGCAACATTCCCATGTATGACCTGGAGCCGCAGGAGTGCATCTACTTCTAGTTGTCCAGGGATATTGATGATGTTACATGCCAACACCACATGGTCTACCTGATCATTCTCCTCTTGGCTTGTGTAGGCATTTTTGCATAAGGTATGGCTATGGATTATTTTCCTCCTTGCTCTTCTTTGCGATGGCGACCTGCAGTGCACTTCTAGTCCTTCAGCGGTAAGTCAACACTACACTAGGGTACAGGGTTGGTGGACATCCAGGAGAAGCAGATATGCTTTGCACAGTATTTTAATATGGATGAGGGTGCTGTATAAATCCATAGCAGATAGCAGAAGCATTGCTATATTGAGCTGGATTGTGACTGGAGAGCCCTCTGCTGTAGGGTTGCCACCTGTCTGGGATTCACCTGGACAGTCTGGGTTTGGAATCATGTGCCCGGGTTTCAGTCCACCTGAAACCCGGACATATTCAAACAGGAATGTGGCTCGGAACGGGGCTTGACAGGAGGGTGAGGGGGCACTATGTGTGCCACATTACTACTCTCTTTGGAGTGCCCAAAGGTGTCCCAGGTCTGTTAAAATCCTATAGTGTATGCTAAAACAAATTTTTTTTTTTACTGTGTGTCGTTAAAGTGATCAGGTTTGGCTTGAAGAAAAAGTGACAACCCTACTCTGCTGGCAGCCATCTCTTAGTAAAGGCTGGGACATGACCCATTTCATGAGCATGTTGGCGATTGCCTGCGCAGAGAAACTATAGGGTTGCTGGAGGGGTGACCTGCTCCACCTGATGCCACAGAATCCTCCCTGTTTTTCGAGTATATGGTGCCTTCTGCAGCTGTATAGGTGCTACCATTGGAGATGAGGGCATGGAACTCAACAGCAGATGGTGAACTTTGGGGACTCACTAGAAATCCCATGCCAAGGTCCAGTGAGTACAAATTGAAGAGGGGGGTAATTTGCGCTGGAGGTAATTTTTTCACAGGGAAGTGGGAGAGTGTATTGGGAGGAGGAAAGAATTACTCATGTTAGCCTCTACACTGCTTCACATGCTACTATTATCCCCTGCCTGCCCCCCATTCCCCCTCAATAAAAGTTGCTAAGGTCAGTATATTGTCCCCAGATTTCATTGTGAAGATCTGGTAACATTAACCACTTCAGCCCCGGGAGGATTTCTCACTTTAGGGCCAGAGCACTTTTTGCGATTCGGCACTGCGACATTGCACCCAAACAAAATTTGCGTCCTTTTTTCCCCACAAATAGAGCTTTCTTTTGGTGGTATTTGATCACCTCTGCGTTATTTCTGATCACTGCTATAAACAAAAGAAGAGCGACAATTTTGCAAAAAAAAACAAATTTCTTACTTTTTGCTAAAATACAAATGCAAAAAAAAATATGTAAAAAAACATTTTTTTCCATCGGTTTTGGCCGATTTATATTCTTCCTCATATTTTTGGTAAAAAAAAACGCAATTGGCCGCGTTTACGGATGATGAGAATTAATTTCTGGGGTTTTTATTTTTTTTTACTTGTATCTGCGATTTTTAGCAGTACTGCGATATTGCAGCGGACATGTCGGACCATTTTGACACTTTTTTGGGACCATTGGCATTTATACAGCGATCAGTGCTATAAAAATGCACTAATTACTGTGTAAATGCTATTGGCAGTGAAGGGGTTAACCTGCAGGGGGCGCTCTAAGGGTTAACTGTGTTCCCTGGGCGTGTTCTAACTGTATGGGGGCTGCCCTGGCTGGGGGAAGGGGAGTGATCACGGCTTCCATATACAGGAATCCTGTGATCACCGCCCTTCCCTCTCTAACAAAACGGAGATCCGTGTTTACTTACATGGCAGTCATAAAGTTGCATTAAATCCATGGCAGCAGTGGTAAAGAAGACCTGAGCTTAGGCATCTACAGTGCCTTGAAAAAGTATTCATACCCCTTGAAATATTCCACATTTTGTCATGTTACACCTAAAAATGAAAATGTATTTATTGGGGTTTTAGGTGATAGACCAACACCAAGTGGCACATAATTGTGAAGGGAAAGGAAAATGAGAACTCTGATACCCCTAACTAAAATCCAATTGCCTTCAGAAGTCACCTAATTAGTAAATAGAGTCCACCTGTGTGTAGTTTAGTCTCAGTATAAATACAGCTGTTCTGTGAAGCCTGCAGAGGTTTGTTAGAGAACCTTTGTGAACAAATAGCATTATGAAAGCCAAGGGACACACCAGGCAGGTCACTGATAAAGTTCTGGACAAGTTTAAAGCAGGGTTAGGTTATAAAAAAACATCCCACTCTTTGAACATCTCACAGAGCACTGTTCAATCCATCATCCAAAAATGGAAAGAGTATGGCACAGCTGCAAACCTACCAAGACATGGCTGTCCACCTAAACTGATTGGCCGGGCAAGGAGAGCATTAATCAGAGAAGCAGCCAAGAGGTCCATGGTAACTCTGGAGGAGATGCAGAGATCCACAGCTCAAGAGGGAGAATCTGTCCACAGGACAACTATTAGTCGTGCAATCCATAAATCTGGTCTTTATAGAAGAGTGGCAAGAAGAAAGCCATTGTTGAAAAAAAGAGATAAGAAGTCCTGTTTGCAGTTTGTGAGAAGCCATGTGGGGGACACAGCAAACATGTGGAAGAAGGTGCTCTGGTCAGATGAGACCAAAATTGAACCTTTCAGCCTAAAAGCCTAACACTTTGGCAGAAAACTAACACTGTACATCACCCTAAACACACCATCCCCACTGTGAAACATGGTGGTGGCGGTAGCATCTTGTTGTGGGTTTTCTTTTCTTCAGCAGGGACAGGGAAGCTGGTCAGAATTGAGGAGCCAAATACAGAGCAATCTTAGAAGAAAAGTTGTTAGAGTCTGCAAAAGACTTGAGACTGGAGCAGAGGTTCACCTTCCAGCTGGGCAACGACCCTAAACATACAGCCAGAGCTACAATTGAATGGTTTTGATAAAATCATATTCATGTGTTAGAATGGCCCAGTCAAAGTCCGGACCTAAAGAAAATTGAGAATCTGTGGCAAGACTTGAAAATTGCTGTTCACAGACGCTCTCCATCCAATCTGACAGAGCTTGAGCCATTTTGCAAAGAAGAATGGGCAAAAATGTCACTCTCTAGATGTGCAAACCTGGTAGAGACATCCCCAAAAAGACTTGCAGCTGTTATTGCAGCGAAATTTGGTTCTACAAAGTATTGACTCAGGGGGGCACTGCACTGCAGCCAAAGCACAGCAGAGCATTGTGAAGCCACCCTTAATGTGATAGGAAACCTGGACTTCAGCTTTGATATTTTATGAAGCTTTCTTGTCAAATCTACCGATCAATGTTTAACTACACCAATTATATCACTACATATATTAGACATCTCATCTCAATCACCAAAAGTCATGTGTCCCCAACATAGATCACTTAAACAAAATAAAAATATTAGAAAGTATACAGAGCGTATACAGCTCAGATAAAAAAAAAACTCCCAATATGATTAGTTGTTGCTAATAAAACACTTTAAAGGATAAGTTCACTTTTTAGAAAAAAAAGAATAAATGCACAAAAAGCAATGTGCATTTATTTATTTATTTTTGGAGCCTGTAGAGCATTGCACCAGTAGATCACTGGTGCCATGCAGGTCTCCAGCAGATCTGCCACTGTATCTGCTTCCCCCTACATCCCGTACGGGCAAGCAGATGCAATCTGACAGGAAAAGAGAATGAACTACCACGTCACTCGACAGCACCGTGGTAGATCATTGAAAACTACAAGCATAAAACCTCAAAGGCTGTCAGACTTTGTAGTGTTTCCATTCACAGTTTTCTGAGAATGGAAACACTAAAAAGCCCGACAGCATTTGGAGAAGATCCCCCCGCTAGCTGTCAGAACGGGGGATTGGATGGAGTGGGGGGGCCGGTGCATCTGTAACATGTTACACCCTGAATATAGGTGTAAAATGTTACAAAAGGTGCACTTATCCTTTAAGCCTAGTTCCACATCTAGACCTGCAGAAACTGAAGTGCTTAATGCATTAAATCATAATGTTTCCCCTTTTCTATGTAATCCTTTCCAGTGCTTAACCATTTTATTTATCCTCCAAAATGTAATACTTGCATGTAATTCTTTAAAAAGTGTTTGAAACGTTACGATTATAGTACCCACATATTGCAGGCCGCAGGGACATTGCAGGATATAAATCTTATGATCTATTGTGCATGAAATAAAATCCTCTGCACCCCTGATCTGATGTAGCAGTTATAAATTGTCTTTTTTTTTTGTCTACATGCATAAAAACCTCTCCAAGCAAAACCAAAAAAATATTTTCCCCTAAAAAAAAATGAAAAATAGTTTTTTTCAGGGCCTAAATCACTTTTTAAACAAATGTATATCTCTAAGTCAGAGCTCTTCTATATTCAGGAGAGAGGCATATCTCGTCAATGGGAACACAGACGATATTAAAACCTGACAGAGGTTGTAAGCCTTCGTCACTCCTCAAGACTAACATTATATAGCTTTAACCAATATGATCCACCTTGCCACTATTACAATTTCCTAATAAAAGCTACACTTATCACAAGGGTTTTCTATATTCATAATTAATTATTAACTAGAATATATTGCTCTTCACTGGTCAATGGAGTGAAGCTGACGAGAACAAAGTTTTTTTATAGGAAAATTATAGGAGCATATACAATGCTCCTCCCTGGATTCTGTCTAATCCTATCTACACCTGCACTGAGTTCAATTGCCAAAAGCATAGTATGGCAAAGGTATTCAAATGGTCCTATTGGCGTGTGCCCCCTTCCATATATAAAGCAATGCTTGGGTTTCATATAAGAATAAAGTACACAAACAGGGAATTCAAAGATCATGCAATCCAAATGGTTCTGATGCAATCATTTGTCAATGTGACAATGTATGGGGAGAAAGCAGTCTTACCAGATGAGTGCCATCTGCAGCATTCAGACAGGTTGGAATAGGGCTGTTTGTGTTCCATCTCTGCTGATTAAACATAATAAATGAGTGCTACGCATAATGCTTTATGGGTGAAAGGCTGTATCATGCACTGTTCTTCGGATGTACAGGATGGCTGAAAATGTATTTCCTGTCGCATCATGGCAGCATACACATGGGTTGTGACTCCGCCTCCACAACCAGATAGGGCCAAATAGCTATAAAAGAAAGTAGTCGACCCCCTCACACTCCTTTTATTTCCTCACCTGACAAAACCAAATGGAATACTCAGCTCCCCTTACCGCTATCGCATCAGCCGGTTTCAGCCTCTTCCGGTTTGGAAGTCCTGACCTGTACGGTCTCTAAATGAGCTTAACGATGGGAACCCCACTCTGGTGGTCTCAGGGGTATATTGCCTGGCATAATACAAGCCTTAAATAGGCTTAAACTGTTTGCAGCAGTCATCCTATCCTATTTTCTGCACTCCTATGTGGTTCTCCTGGGGTCTGTAGTCCTCCGTCCGCTCTGCCTGCTTCCAAGATGGCGCCTGAGCGTTCTTCCGCTTCCGTGCATGCGCCAGCGGCAGTGACATCACAGGGAGCGCCGTTTCCAGCTTCCAAAATGGCGCCGGCTCCCTCTGCGCACATCTGAGCATGCGTGAGCGGCACATCACTTCCGGAGCAACGGCGGGGCTTTTAAAAAGCCCTCAGTTGTCATTTTTCCCTGGGCTTGCTTTTGTTGATGTGGGAGTAATCTATCCCCTGCTGCACATTGCCCATTCATTGCTGTACCCTTTTCACCTTAAGGTAAGTGGTGCCTGTCTCTCTAACGGTGGTATCTCCCTGCGGGGTCTGACGCTATTCCCTGTGTGTTCATCTCAGGTGGAAACTTCCTCACTCCTCATGGAGGCCGCTGCCCAGGTAGACAATCCTCAGCCTAATAGGTAAGGGGGGGGGAGGACTGCTAAGTAGTGAAGACACAGGAGAAAAAAGAGAGCATTGCCACTAAAGCTGCCTTATTCGGACAGCCCTACCAAATCCACAAGGTCATTGGGGCTAAGATGCAGGGATCATTCAGAGCACAGAAGAAGTCGCTCCAGATCCTCATGGCATTGTCACTGAGACCACAGAGGCTCCTCATCTAGACATCATACATCTTCAAGTAGCCATCGCTACAGGCCGGCTCGTGACACATGCTGGGTCTGTGCCGCAAAGGCGCTCCAAGGGAAGCCGGCATGTCGTACTTGCTTTGAAGAAGTGACAAAGGAAAAGGAGTCAGACGTCAGGGAAGTGACAGACATTATTAAAGAGACAGTACGTGAATCTATCCTGCGAGGGACGCCCCCGGCAGATAAAGTAGTCCCTAGTACTTCAGACACCACTCAAGCGCTTACAAAATCTGATATTTCATCAGACAACGAGGAGACGGAGGCCTCTGCAGGTTTGAATTTGCCAAGTCTGTGAAGGAGGTTATCGGCTGGGAGGAAGCCAAGGAACCTCCACGCAAAGAAAGGAAATATTTTCCAAACTTATAGAAGGACCCAGAATTCTTCCCTTCCCGAACTAGAGGAGCTAATTAAAGAAGATTGACAGAAGCCGGATAAAAAGTCCAGTCTTAATAACAGACTATCAAAGCTTTATCCGTTAAAAGAATCTAGCGTAAATCCGCTGATATAAGCACCAGTGGTGAATGCATCACTCATGTGCCTGGCCAGGCATGTTGCACTACCTTTGGAGGATGCTGTAACCTTCAGGGACATATTAGATCGTAAGATCGATGTAGACCTAAAAAACGTATCGGGCTGCAGGCGGCGCCTGCCGAAGGGCCATTACCCTAGCGGCTGTGGGGAGAGCTATCTCCAGCTGGTCACCCAACATAGAAAAAATGTTGCAGGAAGGAACAGAGCAGGAGAAGATAGTGACAGCTCTCCAGGAGCTTAGCCTCACGGTAGACTTTGTGGCAGAAGCCTCTGTGGATACTATAAGATCTTCGGCTAGAGCAATGTTATCCATGTAATTGCCCGGAAAGCCTTGTGGCTAAAACCGTGGTTAGCAGGTCCTACCTCAAAAATGAATTGGTGCAAGATTCCCTATGATGAAACAAAGCTCTTTGGAGAAAAATTGGATACCACAGTATCGAAAGTCACAGACGGAAAGTCAGGCCTAATCCCATCGGATGCAAGGCCGAAACAACCAAGAACACCATCCTTTAAGCAAAGTCTCCCAGACAGATATCGGGAAACAAAATCCCACAGACCAGAAAAGGATTACAAGAGGAGCTGGAGGAATCCATAAACATCCTTTCTCAAGTTCCAGAAACAAAAATCTTTCACTCAGGGAGAACAGTCAAAGTCCTTTTGAGGGTGCGTCCGCCCTGCCTGCGGCTGTTGGTGCAAGATTGCAGCAATTCTCACAGGTGTGGGCGGAAAAGATAAAGGATCCCTGGACAATATCCACTATTCAGCTGTGACACAGGTGGAAGTTCAAGAACCAAACACCGGTAGACCAGTATTATCCAACCATATTACCATCATCTCGGGAGAAGCGAACACTGTTGTGTACATACTTTCAGGAGCTGCTCCAAAAACAAGCGATAGTATAAGTACCACCGGCCCAGAGAGGAGAAGAATTCTACTCTCCTCTGTTCCTCGTAAACAAGAAATCTGGAACTGAAAAGGCTCAACAAGAAGATCCAAATTCAATCATTCAAGATGGAAAGCCTTCAAACAATCCTCCCAGCAATAGACGTCGGTGATTGGATGCTTTCCATCGACTTGGCAGACGCATATCTGCACGTTCCCATCCATCCTACTTGCCAAAATTTTCTGCGATTCGCAGTCAATCACCGACATTTTCAGTTCCGGAACCTAAGTTTCTCCTACCCTTAGTAGCTCTCCTGAGGGAGCAAGGGCTGAGAGTATACCATAACTTAGACGACATCCTACTAGCATCCGACCCAGCATCTCTCGTTCACCATCGAGACATACTGATTGCCACACTACAACAGTTTGGATGGATGATAAACTGGGGGAAAAGCAAACTGCAGCCAACACAGAGAATGATCTTCCTAGGGGCAGAACTGGATACAAAACTAAACGGAGTCCAGCTACCTCAGGAGAAAGTAGCCCACTTAACTCGGAAAATGAGGAAACTGTTAGGAATGGTATCTTTGCCGGCGAAAGCCTGCCTCAGTTTTCTAGGGTCCATGTCAGCAACCATTCTGATGGTTAAGTGGGCACAGTGGCAGATGAGGACGCTTCAAAACTAATTTCTGCTACAATGGAACGGAAGGTCAATGACCCAACCAATTCTTATCTACGGAGCAGTAAAGCACTCAGTCTGGTGGTGGACCCATGCGCACAACCTCAGGAGGTTCAAACACATAGTTCCTCCTCTCCAGTAAGTGGTCACATCCGACGCAAGTATGGGGGGATGGGGTCGGTGGCCATTCCAGACGCAAGGTATTGTCTCCAATGTGCTGGAAATAAGAACTGCCTTCCAGGCCTTACTAGCCTTCGGTCCACTCTTACAAAGAAGGAATGTGCTGTTACGGCTAGATAACAAGACCGCAGTAGCCTACATTCAGAGACAAGGAGGCACAAGGAGCCATACCCTTCTAAGAAAAATTTGTCCTATCCTAGAATGGGCCCAAGTGAATTTGGCAGACCTGAAAGCGGTACATGTTCCAGCAGCCCAGAATCAGATAGCTGACAGTCTAAACTGCAACTTTCTCTCGAACAACGAGTGGTGTCTGAGCCACCAGGCATATTCTCTTATAATGCAGGCCTGGGGCCATCCGGACATAGACTTAGCTGCAATACCAGCAAACACCAAGTGTGCAAGATACCTTACAAGGGCAGCCTGCCCGACAGCGGAGGGGATAGATTGTCTGCAACACCCATGGAGATTCCAGTTGGGCTACATATTCCCTCCAACTCCCCTAATTTCGAGAATCCTTCTGAGACTCAAATGAACGTCAGCCACAGTGTTAGCAATAATTCCCTACTGGCCAAGGAGGCCATGGTTTACAATGCTTCTCCAACTGAATTCGAAAGACCCTCTACCTCTACCGGTAGTCCCAGACTTACTCTCCCAAGGTCAGTTCCTCCATCCGTCTCCGAAGAAATTACATCTGATGGCCTGGAGGCTGAAAGGTCTAGCCTATTAACCCATGAGTGCTCCCAGAAGGTAGTACAAACGTTGCTCCAAACCAGCAAAGCCACGACCAACCACACCTACAGTAAAGATTTTCGTCCTTCTCCCTGGAGCAATCCTGGGATGCATCATCCCCCAGCGTACTTCAAATTCTTGACTTTCTTCAAACAGGTCATGAAAAACCTCTGAGTTTAAGCACCCTGAGAGTCCAAATTTCGGCGCTCTCGGCTATGACAGGAGTCAGACTGGCCATGGATCCTCTCATTGTCCAGTTCCTGAAGGTCTCCCTGAAGCTGAAACCTCCCAGGAGACCTTCATTCCCAACTTGGGATCTTTCAACAGTTCTAGAGGCTTTGTCTCACAAACCTTTCCACCCTCTGCAGTCCACATCTTTATGGGATCTGACCTTAAAAACAACATTCCTCATTGCCGTAACCTCTGCAAAAACGGTTTCAGAGATCCAAGCATTACTGATTAAAGAACCTTACATAGTGTTCTATCCGGCAGGGTAGTCCTAGGACAGGCGAATCGCTTTGTCCCTAAAGTGGCATCATCTTTCCACTTTAATCAAGAAATTGCGCTTCCAGCGTTATCTACAGAACAAGGCAAGCCTCACCTGCTGGACGTTAAGGTTACCATCCTGGCGTACCTGGAGGCAACTGCTTCCTTTAGGAAATCGGACAGTCTAGTAATAATTCCACAGGGTTATAGGAGAGGTCAAGCAGCCTCTTCACACATCATTGCGCCATGGCTGGTGGGGTCCATCAAGAAAGCATACATAACCCGGCAAATTACGGTACCAGAGGGCTTGAGGGCTCATTCCACCAGGGCAGTGGCAACATCGTGGGCAGCATACTGCAGAGTGTCCGCAGAAACGATTTGTAAGGCTGCAACTTGGTCCTCCAAAAACACGTTCATGACACATTACAAAGTAGACTTTGCACGGTTAACAACTGTGGAGTTCGTGAAGTCTGTGATACAGGCGAACTCATCTGTTATCTGCTAAATAAATTTACTTTCCTGGCACCCACGTTAGGAGAAGACCTGAGAACTTGTTTGCACTTGATTGTTGTTTCCTCAAGCTCCCGGAGGAGGTGGCTCCAGGCAGCCCTATTTAAACAATGTGCTTCCTGTAGCAAGTGCTGTCCGTTCTACAGCGTCTGAGTGCCTGTGAGCCCCAGCTCTGCTACCCGATACCTCTTCCTGTATTTTTCCCTGTCTCTGTGATCCGACCCGGCTTGTCCCGACCTGCTATCTGTCTGCCTGCACCGACCCCGGCTTTCCACGACCATCTGCTTGCCTGACCCCTTGTACTGTGCCGCCAGCCCATTTACGAACTCTGCTTGGACTTTGACCATTCTCTGCCTGACCCTCTTGTACCTTGCCTGCCTGCCAGTTGCCAACCCAGCCTGTACGACCATCCATCTGCCTGCACGACCATCTGGAGATTCACAACACCACCAGTGACCATCCAGCCCTCGTGCCATCCCGCACTCCGGGACTTCCTGTCTCTACTACCAGGGGTCCCCGAATCGGGTGTGTAAGAGTGGTTGTTCCCTGCAAAAGACAGACTGCACCGCCAGGACTGTGACAGTAATGGACAGCCATGTCCCAGTCTGCACAGGGAACACCCTCTGCCATGGTTGAGCTGTGCACCCACTTTGCCGGGCTCACACAAGCCGTAAAAAATCTGCAAGAAGGCTACACCCAGCTGCAGGAACAAGTGCGTGAGCTCTCCGTGCCATCTGCATCCGGAAGCGGGGCTGCAGCAGGTCGCACCATTGTGGCTCGGCCATCGGAGCCTAAGGCCCCCCTACCTGATAAATTTGCAGGGGATCGGAGCAAGTTCCGGGCCTTCCGCAGCTCCTGCGAGCTGTACTTTGGCCTACAGCCACGCACATTTTCTTTGGAAGCCACCAAGGTGGGCCTGGTGATCTCTCTGTTGCAAGGAGAACTGCAGACATGGGCCCATCGACTCTGGGAGCAGCGGGCACCCGAAGTGACCACCCTGCAGGGGTTCTTTGATGCCATGGCCAAACTGTATCAAGACCCGCACCTCGCAGCTACCGCCAAGGCCACCCTGCATACCCTACAGCAGGGTCGGCGCACCGCTGAGGACTACGTAGCATAGTTCCGGCGTTGGAGTGCTGACACCGCCTGGAACGATGCGGCACTCAGCCACCAGTTCTGCTTAGGACTTTCGGAACCATTGAAAGATGAGCTTGCCCGTGTCGGGGTGCCTGGCACCTTGGAAACTTTAATCAACCTGGCCATCCAGATAGATCGGAGGCTCAGGGAACGCCGGGCTGAACGGTTCGCTGGTAACTCCGCAAGATCCCGTCTAACCTGGATGATGCCCCGGGTCCCCAGCCATGTGGCTTCCTTACCAGCGCCAACCGAGCCCGCGGAGGGGCCTGAACCCATGCAAATCGGCCTCCTGCGCCCATCCCTCACTCCTGAGGAGAGACAGAGACGCCGGACACTCAGCCTGTGCTTGTACTGCGGTGAACCAGGACACATGGTGAGGACCTGCCCTGCCAAAGCCGGTAAGTGGCGCCTCCAGGCTAACCAGGAGACCACATCTGCCAATCACCATTTGTCTCACCTGACTCTCCTTGTTTCTTTACAGTTGCCCGGAGGGAGCGTCCAAACCCCAGAGATTATTGATTCAGGGGCGTGTAGTTGCTTTGTGGACCAAGCCTTCGCTACACTACACCAGCTGCCCCTGCGTCCCAAAGCTCACAAAATGACCATTCGCTTGGCCGACGGGACGGCCATCAAATCAGGCCAAGTGACCATGGAGACTCAACCAATTCCCGTATCCACCACCGAGGGGCACCAGGAGCTCTTGATCCTTGACGTCAAAGCGTCACCTTTGTTCCCCATCATCCTGGGGCTGCCCTGGCTCCGGGCACACAGTCCCAGCACAGACTGGGCCTGTGGACTTATTCAGTTCCCTTCTCCTACTGTGGCCAACACTGCCTGCTTCCTTCCCGGAATGTTGGCCCATCTCTCCTTAGTTTGGATTCTGACCCAGACCTAGAAACCGTGAAGCAGTGCCTTCTGTGTATCATGAATACCTGGATGTCTTCAGCAGGAAGGGGGCAGACCAACTCCCTCCGCACAGACCTTATGACTGCCCCATAGAGTTTGGGCGCATTTACCCACTATCTGAACCGGAGTTAGAAGCTCTCAAAACATATCTGGACGACAACTTGGCCAAAGGGTTCATCAGACCCTCTACCGCTCCTGCCGGTGCTGGCATCTTTTTTGTCGTAAAAAAGGACCACTCTCTTCGTCCATGCATAGACTACCGTGAGCTGAATCAGATTACGGTCAAGAACCGATACCCTCTCCCGCTTGTACCGGAACTCTTTCAAAGTCTTGGGTCGGCCACCGTGTTCACGAAGCTTGATCTCAGAGGGGCATACAACCTAATCCGCATCAGAGAGTGTGATGAGTGGAAGACCGCCTTAAGAACTCGTTTCGGTCATTACGAGTACCTTGTTATGCCCTTCGGGCTCTGCAATGCCCCTGCCACATTTCAGCATCTGGTCAATGAAGTCTTTCGGGATTACTTGGATATCTTCGTCATCATATATCTGGATGATATCCTAATTTTCTCTCCATCCCTGGAAGAGCACCGGAAACATGTGGGCTGTGTCCTGAGCCGCTTGCGGCAGCATAGACTATATGCAAAGGCGGAAAAATGTGCCTTGGAGCGCTCTACTATCCAGTTTCTAGGATACATTTTATAAGTCTCCGGGGTCACCATGGATCCGCAGAAAGTTACTGCTATCCTGGACTGGCCGGCACCTGTGGACAAAAAAGGGGTCCAACGGTTCGTAGGATTTGCAAACTTTTATAGAAGATTCATAAAGGGATTCTCGGCTATCATTGCTCCCATCACCCGTCTCATGGAGCAGGGTCAACGGTTTCAATGGTCGTCCGAGGCCCGGGATGCCTTTCAGGCTCTAAAGGAGCTTTTTACCTCAGCACCCATCCTGAAACACCCGGATGCAACGTTGTCCTATGTGCTGGGGGTGGATGCCTCGGAGACGGCAGAGTGAAAGCGGTCCTGTCCCAGAGACGGGGAGCAAGGGCACTTCTTCATCCGGTAGCCTTCTTCTCCCGCAAGCTCACTGCCCCGGAAAGAAACTATGACATTGGTGACAGAGAGCTACTGTCCATTAAGGCCGCACTGGAGGAATAGCGCTATCTGTTGGAGGGAGCCCAGCACCCCATTCTGATATATACGGACCATAAAAACCTGGAGTATCTCCGCACTGCCAAAAGACTCTGTCCTCACCAGGCCCGCTGGGCACTTTTCTTCTCCCGGTTCCAGTTCCACCTGACGTACTGCCCAGGGGCAAAAAATAGTAAACCGGATGCTCTGTCCCATATGTACACGGAACCCGGAACTTCTACTTCTCCTGACACCATCCTCCAGCCCAGGAATTTCCTCCTCACATGGGATGACTTGCTCTCGCAAATCTGGAGAAATTCTGTCTGTTCACCCACCCCCCCTGTCCAAGGACTCATCTGGAAAGATGGTCTCTGGTGGCACCACAACCAGATTTACATCCCTCAGGAGCTACGTCCTGCTGTCCTCAAGGTCAACCATGACCACAAACTTGCCGGTCATTTCGGCTCTCGGAAAGCTGCTGAACTGGTCCTGCGCTCATTCTGGTGGCCACTACTTTTGGAAGACTGTTTAGCCTATGTCGGCTCGTGTGCTACTTGCGACAGGTATAAATCAGACAAAACCAGAGCCTGGGGCCTCCTGAAACCTCTTCCCAGCCCGGACCGACCATGGTCCAAGATTTCCATGGATTTTATTGTGGAGCTGCCCCCTGCTAAAGGATACACAACCATCTTTGTGGTGGTCAACAGGCTGACCAAGATGGCCCACTTACTCCCTATGAAGGGTACCCCCACAGCAAAGGAGACATAAGAAGTCTTTATTAAAGAGATTATCTGGCTGCACGGTGTTCCGATGAACATAGTGTCCAACCTGGGGGTGCAGTTCACCTCTCA
Source organism: Glandirana rugosa (assembly GCA_018402905.1). Classification (NCBI taxonomy): domain Eukaryota; kingdom Metazoa; phylum Chordata; class Amphibia; order Anura; family Ranidae; genus Glandirana; species Glandirana rugosa. The sequence continues at coordinate 44,826 of BLSH010057867.1, forward strand.
GTTCTGGAGAGCTCTCTGTGCTACCTTGGAGATCGACCTGTCATTTTCCACTGCTTATCACCCCCAAACCAATGGCCAGACCGAAAGGACAAACCAGACCCTGGAACAATATCTCCGCTGTTTTTCTGCCTACTCTCAGGACGACTGGTGCACGTTGCTCCCCCTAGCGGAGTTTGCATATAACAACTCGGTGCACTCCGCCACCAAGCAATCCCCCTTCTGGGCCAACTATGGGTTCCACCCAAGCGTTTTCCCAAATCTGGCAATGGAGATTACAGTACCAGCGGCACAGACATCTGCGCAATCTGTTCAGGCTAATTGGAAGCTCCTGCAAGTTGCACTGTCCCGGTCACAAGAAGCCACCAAAGCGGCTTTCGATAAGAAGGAACGGGGTGAGCTCAACTTTCTACCCAGTGATAAGGTCTGGCTCTCAACCAAGAACTTGAGGCTTGCTTGCCTATCTAAAAAGCTGGGTCCTCATTTTATCGGTCCCTTCCCAGTGTGCAGGAGAATCAACCAGGTCTCTTTTGAGTTGGAACTCCCCCTATCCTTGCGGATACATCCAGTATTCCATGTGTCCTTGCTGAAGCTGGTGGCCCCAGATCCATTTCCTGACAGAGCTACAGCTCCCCCGGCCCCCGTCCTGATTGATGGAGCAGAGGAGTTTGAGGTTGAGTCAATACTCGACTGCAGGAAGAGGGGTGGCAGGATCCAGTACCTTGTAAAGTGGAAGGGCTATGGCCCAGAGGAAAGCTCCTGGGAACCTGAAGCCAATCTCCATGCGGATGATTGTGTTCAAACCTTCAAAGACAACAATCCGGCTAAGCTGGCCAAGCTGGGCATCCGGAGGCTGCCCCTTGGGGGGGGGGGGGGGCAATGTTAGGAGAAGACTGTCCTGAGAACTTGTTTGCACTTGATTGTTGTTTCCTCGAGCTCCCGGAGGAGGTGGCTCCGGGCAGCCCTATTTAAACAATGTGCTTCCTGTAGCAAGTGTTGTCCATTCTACAGCGTCTGAGTGCCTGTGAGCCCCAGCTCTGCTACCTGATGCCTGTTCCTGTATTGTTTGCTGTCTCTGCGATCCGACCCGGCTTGTCCTGACCTGCTATCTGTCTGCCTGCACCGACCCCGGCTTTCCACGACCATCCGCTTGCCTGACCCCTTGTACTGTGCCGCCAGCCCATTTGCGAACTCTGCTTGGACTTTGATCATTCTCTGCCTGACCCTCTTGTACCTTGCCTACCTGCCAGTTGCCGACCCAGCCTGTATGACCATCCATCTGCCTGCACGACCATCTGGAGCTTCACAACACCACCAGTGACCATCCAGCCCTCATACCATCCCGCACTCTGGGACTTCCTGTCTCTACTACCAGGGGTCCCCGAATTGGGTGTGTAAGAGTGGTTGTTCCCTGCAAAAGACAGACTGTACCGCCAGGACCGTGACAACCCACCTAGTCTGCGAGTTATTTCCCATGTGTATGCTGCCATGATGCGACAGGAAAACTGAAAATTGTATAATCACCTTTCCGTAATTTTCCTTTCCTGTCGTATCTCATGGCAGCATACAGACTCCCACCCTTTGTTTTAGGTGATATATACAGAGAACGCTGTGAGGGGGTTGATTACTTTGTTTTACAGCGATTTGGTCCTATCATGTTGTGGAGGCGGAGTCACAGCCCATGTGTATGCTGCCATGAGATACAACAGGAAAGGAAAATTATGGAAAGGTGAGTTTACAATTTTCCGTTTTACCAGTTTGCGCAAAAGTTATAGCGTTTACAAACTAGGGTACATTTTCTGGAATTTACGCAGCTTTTATTTTATGACTGCCTACTTTATTTCCTGAGGTGCTATAATGGAAGGGCAGTACAAACCCCCCCAAATGACACCATTTTGGAAAATAGACACCCCAAGAAATTTGCTGAGAGGCATGTTGAGCCCATTGAATATTTTATTTTTTTTGTCACAAGTGATTGAAAAATGACCAAAAAAAACCACACAATGTTGTCACTGAAATTATATATTGCTCACACATGCCATGGGTATGTGTGGAATTACACCCCAAAATACATTCTGCTGCTTCTCCTGAGTATGGGGATACCACATGTGTGAGACTTTTTGGGAGACTAGCCGTGTACAGGACGCGCGTAAACTTTTGCTTTCACCCCCACACTACCTATCGCAGTTTCAGAGGCCATGAAATGCCCAGATAGCAAGAAAACAAAAAACAAATGACCCCACACCACATGTGTGAGACTTTTTGGCAGTCTAGCCACGTACAGGACCCCGAAAACCAATCACTGCCTTCAGGATTTCTAAGGGCGAAAATTGCTGTTTTCACTACTCACTACCTATCACAGTTTCGGAGGCCATGAAATGCAATGGGGGGGGGGGGGGGTTTAATCTGTCCTGGCATTTTATGCCCAACATCACCCACTCTTCTATCCACTTGAACCGCCAAGTCTTTTCTGGCACTTTTTGCTTACATGAAAAAATACTTGTTTGCTAGAAAATTACTTTGAACCCCCAAACATTATATATTTTTTTAAAGCAGAGGCCTTACAGATTAAAATGGTGGGTGTTGCAAATATTTTTTTTTCACAAAGTATTTGCGCAGCGATTTTTCAAACGCAATTTTTGGGGAAAAAAACACTTCTTTGAATTCTAATGCACAAAAACACACTATATTGCCCAAATGTTTGGTGAAATATAAAAGATGATCTTATGTTGAGTACATAGATACCAAACATGACATGCTTTAAAAATGATAAAAAACTATATACATTTTTAAAAGCCTTTACAGGTTGCCACTTTAGATTTACAGAGGAGGTCTACTGTTAGAATTACTGCCCGCGATATGACGTTCGCAGTGATACCTCACATGCATGGTACAACTGCTGTTTACATATGATACGAGACCGACCCTTGCGTTCACCTTTGCGCGTGTGCACGGGGGGACAGGGGTGCATTTTTTTTTTAATTATTCATTTTGCTTTTTATTTTATTTTTACACTGTCCCTTTTATTTATTTATTTTTATCATTTTTATCGTTACCACAGGGAATTTAAATACCCCCATGATAAAAAATAGGTAGTGTCGCATATATTTTTTTTTAAATTTGGGGTCTATTAGACTCTAGATCTTAATACACACAATTTTAGCGCCAACCCATCAACATCAAGTATTGATAAAAATAAAATAGTGGATTATATATAATTCAAGTGAACTTTCAAATCTTGTTCAAATGCAACACAAAGTCCATAAATGTCCATCAAAGTGATAAAATCAGCTGTTGATATGATAAAGTGACGATAGTGCTCTTCAGTGAATTATATAAACAAGTGCAAGATAAGTGCAAAAAACCTGCCAGGTGCCAGGATCCGTCTTGTGTCCTCACTCACCAGGGCGAATGGACCCACTGCTTTTCAGTCAGCAGGTCAGATAGGCTAGATGGTGGCAAACGATGGTTCCCGGCTGAACACTGCAACAGATGTGTATGGCTCCTTTCCCAACTAATGGCAGACCTCGATGGCTCAAAAAAGCAAAGGGACAACCATAGTGCGTACCGTATAACACAATTTATTGCGCATAAAAGATTTTCTACTTACAAGATAGAAACTTAAAAACCGCATCAATGGCACAGCGTGCAGACAATTAGATAGCATCCGACTCTCCTAAGCCGCCGCCGGACGTGATGCAATCGACTACGGAAGACCGGAAGTGACGTCAACGCGTTTCGCTTCCTGTATCAAAGCGTCATGCACTTATCTTGCACTTGTTTATATAATTCACTGAAGAGCACTATCGTCAATTTATCATATCAACAGCTGATTTTATCACTTTGATGAACATTTATGGACTTTGTGTTGCATTTGAACAAGATTTGAAAGTTCACTTGAATTATATATAATCCACTATTTTATTTTTATCAATACTTGATGTTGATGGATTGGCGCTGAAATTGTGTGTATTATCTATTACGGCTTACTGCTGATATTACAGCAGCCTTCCTGGGGAGGTTGGAATTGAACCCCCTTAATCACTTATGCATTTACACTGATATTTTAGCACTTAGATGTATTATTACCACTATTATTATTATTATTTTTATTGGCGCAATCAGTTTTATTAATTATCATTTAGACTCTAGATCTCTCTTCAGCCCTTAAAGCGCCTGACCACACCAAGATCGGTGTGATAAGATGCTTTCCCAATTTCCCAATGGCGCTGTTTATATCTGGCGAAACCGAAGTCATTCTTAGGCCATAGAGATGATTGGAGCTTTTCTAGTCTTCGATCAGCTCTATGGTCAGCTGGCGGAACCACCGGCTGCATTCTCTTGTTCCCCGGTGGGACAGGAGAGCCTGAGAAAACCACTCAAAGACCAGCAACATACTAGTACGTCGCTGGTCCTTGTTGGGCATATGTTGTAATGTTCTTTTTTTTCATGCAGCCTGTGAGTGAAATGGATAAAAAAAGAATCAATCAATCGGTGGGTACGCCCACCATTAGAAAACCGCCCTGCATCCACCCACTTCTAATGATTGGCGTAGCACCGTTCTAAAAATATATACCAGAGCATAGGGGCAATCTGCCCCAATTTCCACCCACTGCCTCTATGCTCCGGTATATATGCTCTTTTTTAACTGTGGTGGTGAAATCACCTCCTACAGCGATGGAGTCGCTGATTTACATATGGTGGGAGCAAACGCTGTTGCTGTCACCATAAATAAATCAGTGCTGCAGCTGAATGGCATACCTGAAAAGCAAAAAAGGATTAATAAAACACAGTAGACAGTAACATAAAAACATTACATACCTGCAAAGGAAACATTATAAAACACAGTAACAATAAAACATTACAGGTCAGCAGTAACGTATAAAAAAAATAGAAAACATGATAAAAAACAGTAACAAAATATTACAGATATGCAGCAATAGAGAGAGAATAGAGAGAAAACAATAGATAGAACAAATCTATAGAGAGAAGAACAAGAAACTGACAACTGTTTTTGGCTTTTTTATTTTATATATTTTTTAGTTTTTATAACATTTTTTATTTTTTTGTTTAAATTTTTTTTTTTTTTTCTGGTATGCTTCTTCTTTTTTTTTTTTAACAGTAACGGTAAAGGTAAAGGTAAAGGTTCGGGTCTCTCAAAATGTGGTGACATTTTTGGAGACCCTATGAAAGTGTGCCCTATTCCTATGTAGTGCTGTACCCTACGCTAATACTCAACTAGTGTATGGTAGCGCTGGAGACAGTCACCAATGCAAAGATCAGCCTGGTCGGGACAGGAGGGACAATAAAAACGGGTTTCACGCCTGTATCCGCCTTGTCTGCAGACATATGTTTTTTGGGGGGGCTCGGTTGTAGGGGTACCAGGGATGGCATGTGGAAAATGCCGCCCATGCATCCGGCTCACTGCATTTGGATTGGGAAGATGGGGTGCAGCACCATCTGGAAACAGAAGGGCTGTGATGATCTTTTTCTGGAATTTAAGGAAGGATCCTATTCATCCTGGCGCTTTGTATAGCATAAGTCAATTGGAATATGTATACAGACACTTTTTTGCACCAGCGTCTGGCCTTACGGGCAATTAGTTACAGTGCCAATAACTGGTCGTTGAGGTCCACCCCTCCCATATTAAGGTTATATTCGTGGACACAGATGAGAGGGAAAGGCCCAGAAAGGACTTAAATTCTGGAACCGTAATAGGTTTCCAGTCTCTGGCAAGTGACAAATGGGGATTAGCGGCGATGAATTGACCAGCATACAAATTGCTTTGGTCCACAATAGATCTATAGAGATCTTCAGTGAAAAACAGTGAATAAAAATCAAGGGCCTGGCAGTGAATGGGGGAAGAACGGGCGCTGCATCAGTGGTGGGCTGTCAATTAGGGCTTGCAAGCGTGTCAGTAAGAGCACTATGGGCTCTGGGGCCTGTCTTTGTGGCTGCGGGACATTACTTGTGCTAGCCACACCAGCTTGAACTGCACTTATGGGACTCGCCACGTTACCAAGTGTTACTGCAGTGCTGGTTGTACAACCAGGATGTACTAGGCCACTGGTGCTTGCCAGTTCACCAGAATGCTCTTTGCTCCATACGAGAGCCCTGCGGTTCTTGCTCCCCAACAACAGCAGAATGGGGTCGGGTATGCCTGACCTTAGCAGGGACCACAACTCTGTCATCAGAGCTGTCTGACAGGGTGCCACTGCTGTCTACAGATTTGTATACTGAGCCTGAATCTGACAGTGAGGCTTCCCCATCGCTCTTATCTGTCATACTCAGCATCGCATAGGCCTCTTCACTAGTGTACCTCGGATTTGACATTTTAGGCTCTAAATTTATAGATACACTAGTGTGACTCACAGGCAAAAAAGCACACCTGGTTGTCAGAGCCTGCTTCAATCACTACCAAAATCACTGTCAGCGTCCGTAGGGATCATGCATGAACTCTGCAAACACTGCAGATATGTGTGTTGTGTTTTGTAAGTGTCAGTGATCTATTTGATACTGCACTTGGGTGGGCTGGGCTGGGCGGAGGGGCTACACGCAGGTGCTAGCAGGTATCTGGGCTGATCCCGCTAACGCCCCGGTTTTTAGAACACTAATCTACTGGGAACGCTAATATAGATCTGATCACATCACGGATATTGATCTGTTCAGATATTATACTACTAACTGACCTATCTAGTGTGTGTGTGCGTGTCAGAGTACCTGACTAATCTGACCCTGCCGGGGATTGCTGCTGACCCTAACTTAGACTAAAACCTAACTGAGGTCACCGGCAGGCGATCAGGGGGTTAAAACCTGTATAAGGCGCGTGTGTGTGTGTGTATATATATATATATATATATATATATATATATAACCACAACCTCAAACAGTCACACTCCAAACTCCACTATGGCCAAGACCAAAGAGCTGTCAGAGGACACCAGAAACAAAATTGTAGACCTGCACCAGGCTGGGAAGACTGAATCTGCAATAGGTAAGCAGCTTGGTGTGAAGAAATCAACTGTGGGAGCAATTATTAGAAAATGGAAGACATACAAGATCACTGATAATCTCCCTCGATCTGGGGCTCCACGCAAGATCTCACCCCGTGGGGTCAAAATGATCACAAGAACGGTGAGCAAAAATCCCAGAACCACACAGGGGGACCTAGTGAATGACCTGCAGAGAGCAGGGACCAAAGTATTGTTAGGTACTTTGTAGGCTACCATCAGTAATACGCTACGCCGCCAGGGACTCAAATCCTGCAGTGCTAGACGTGTCCCCCTGCTTAAGCCAGTACATGTCCGGGCCCATCTGAAGTTTGCTAGAGAGCATTTGGATGGTCCAGAAGAGGATTGGGAGAATGTCATACGGTCAGATGAAACCAAAATAGAACTTTTTGGTAAAAAGTCAACTTGTCGTGTTTGGAGGAGAAAGAATGCTGAGTTGCATCCAAAGAACACCATACCTACTGTGAAGCATGGGGGTGGAAACATCATGCTTTGAGGCTGTTTTTCTGCAAATGGACCAGGACGACTGATCCGTAAAGGAAAGAATGAATGGGGCCATGTATCGTGATAAAACCTCCTTCCATCAGTAAGGGCATTGGAGATGAAACATGGCTGGGTCTTTCAGCATGACAATGGTCCCAAACACACCGCCCGGGCAACAAAGGAGTGGCTTCATAAGAAGCATTTCAAGGTCTTGGAGTGGCCTAGCCAGTCTCCAGATCTCAACCCCATAGAAAATCTTTGGAGGGAGTTGAAAATCTGTGTTGCCCAGCGACAGCCCCAAAACATCACTGCTCTAGAGGAGATCTGCATGGAGGAATGGGCCAAACTACCAGCAACAATGTGTAAAAACCTTGTGGAGACTTATAGAAAACGTTTGACCTTTGTCATTGCCAACAAAGGGTATATAACAAAGTTTTGAGATGAACTTTTGTTATTGACCAAATACTTATTTTCCACCATAATTTGCAAATACTTTCTTTAAAAATCAGACAATGTGATTTTCTGGATTTTTTTTTTCTCATCCTGTCTCTCATAGTTGAAGTGTACCTATGATGAAAATTACAGGCCTCTCTCATCTTTTTAAGTGGGAGAACTTGCACAATTGGTGGCTGACTAAATACTTTTTTGCCCCACTGTATATATGTATATTATATATATATATACACAGTGCAGCGGGTACCCTAATGAAAAAAAAACCTACCTAACTGACTAGCATCACCCATGACACTTATACAGTGATCACAGGTGATGGGGCAAGGGTGAGGGCACCTGTACCTACCTGGGTCAATACTACCTACCCTAAGGTGATATAGAAAGATCTGATCACTGCACTCAGTGACACAGTGACAGGAGTGAAGGGGTTAACTGGGTGGGGGGGGGGGCGATCAGGGGGGTGGAAAGTGTACCTATGTGTACTGGTGTTAGTGTAGTGTTGTGCACTCGTGTTTAGATGTTCTCTCTCCTCACTCTGGAACCGAAAAGGGCTCCACGAGGGGAGGTGACATCACTTCCTCTGCCTGTGTTTACACAGGCAGAGGATGCATTTCATTCGCCAGGACCGATCAACAGGTGCAGACCACAAATCGTTGATCTGTGCCTGTAGATTGAATGGTCCTCTAGTGAACCCGACCGCTGCAGCGGGGACGCTTGTGCGCATGCCCCCTACCCACGTCCGCGAGTGCCGTTTACAAACGGCGATTTTCGCTATGCTGCCGCAGTGCAGCAGTAAATGTATGTGATGCGGTTGGGAAGGGGTGAATTGGATACTGTCTAAATTGTATTAGTTTGTGTATGTATGAATGTGAGTTAGGGACCTTAGATTGTAAGCTCCTTGAGGGTAGGGACTGATGCAAATGTACAGCACAATGTATATGTAAAGCGCTGCGTAAATTGACAGCGCTATATAAGTATATGACATAAATAATAAAATAAATAAATAATAAATAGCTCCTAGTGTCCATTGGGCTGGGGTTCCCAGGTCCACATTAAGATATAAAAGCAAATGCAAAAAATAAAACATATTAGAACAGGCAGACTCCAGCAATAAGGGAAACTGCATGGATGTGGTCTGGATGTTGTAATTGCACCTTCTGCATGGTTGTTGCCACTTTCTTTTGGAGGGCACTGTGTAGTAAGTGTTTGAATAAAGCAGAAACACTCCTACCCCCCTTCTCCCCACCTCCATATGGGCATTATCAATGTGTGCCATGGAGCAACAGTAGCCCCAGCAATCTGTCATTAGGTCTCCACTGCAAGTCCAAATTGTGCCTTTTAAAACGGATTTGTATAAATATGTAAAAGTAAAATGCTATGCTTGTTATAATACAGGGGAGTCTTCTGTATAACATAAGATGAAATCTGGTAGTGATTTGTACTCATGTTCTGTACAATATCCCAGGGCATATTGGCATCAACAGACAAACACAAGTAAACCATTGAAAACATGTACTGCTATATCTCTATGGCATAACATTTAAATATGCAGTGAATCACCATAATAATAGTTAACTTACAAACTACAGGGTTATTGAGTTTGTAATTAATTAGTGTCTTGAAAAATGCCTGTTTCACCCTTGCCAAATAAGAAATTATGAATGACAATTTCAAATGAGATAGTTCACAAACTAGCTTTATATACTAGCTATATATATATATATATATATATATATATATATATATATATATATATATATATATATATGTATATACACATATATATACACACACAGTATCTCACAAAAGTGAGTATACCCCTCACATTTTCGTAAATATTTTATTATACCTTTTCATGTGACAACACTGAAGAAATGACACTTTGCTACAAGGTAAAGTAGTGAGTGTACAGCTTGTATAACAGTGTAAATTTGCTCTCCTCTCAAAATAACTCAACACACAGCCATTAATGTCTAAACCACTGGCAACAAAAGTACGTACACCCCTAAGTGAAAATGTCCAAATTGTTGCAAATTAGTCATTTTCCCTCCCCTGTGCCATGTGACTCATTAGTGTTACAAGGTTTCAGGTGTGAATGGGGAGCAGGTGTGTTAAATTTGGTGTTATCACTCTCACTCTCTCATACTGGTCACTGGAAGTTAAACAAGGGAACTCATGACAAAGAATTCTGAGGATCTGAAAAAAAGAATTGTTGCGCTACATAAAGATGGCCTAGGCTATAACAAGATTGCCAAGACCCTGAAACTGAGCTGCAACATGGTGGCCAAGACCATATAGCGGTTTAACAGGATAGATTCCACTCAGAACAGGACTCGCCATGATCATCCAAAGAGGTTGAGTGCACATGCTCAGCGTTATATCCAGAGGTTGTCTTTGGGAAATAGAGGTATGAGTGCTGCCAGCATTGCTGCAGAGGTTGAAGGGGTGGAGGGTCAGCCTGTCAGTGCTCAGACCATACCTCGCACTGTATCAAATTGCTCTGCATGGCTGTCATCCCAGAAGGAAGCCTCTTCTAAAGATGATGCACAAGAAAGCCTGCAAACAGTTTGCTAAATACAAGCAGACTAAGGACATGGATAACTAGAACCATGTCCTGTGGTCTGATGAGACCAAGATAAACTTATTTGGTTCAGATGGTGTAAAGCGTGTGTGGCAGCAACCAAGTGAGGAGTACAAAGACAAGTGTGTCTTGCAAACAGTCAAACATGGTGGTGGTGGGAGTGTCATGGTCTGGGGCTGCATGAGTGCTGCTGGCACTGGGGAGCTACCATTCATTGAGGGAACCATGAATGCCAACATGTACTGTGACATACTGAAGCAGAGCATGATCCCCTCCCTTCAGAGACTGGGCCACAGGGCAGTATTCCAACATGATAACGTGATAACGACCCCAAACACGCCTCCAAGATGACCACTGCCTTGCTAAAGAAGCTGAGGGTAAAGGTGATGGACTGGCCAAGCATGTCTCCATGACATAAACCCTATTGAGCATCTGTGGGGGAGCGCAAATGGAAGGTGGGGGAGCGCAAGGTCTCTACCATCCACCAGCTCCGAGATGTCTTCATGGAGGAGTGAAAGAGGACTCCAGTGGCAACCTGTGAAGCTCTGGTGAACTCCATGCCCAAGAGGGTTAAGGCAGTGCTGGAAAATAATGGTGGCCACACAAAATATTGACACTTTGGGCCCAATTTGGTCATTTTCACTTGGGGGTGTACTTACTTATGTTGCCAGCGGTGTAGACATTAATGGCTGTGTGTTGAGTTATTTTGAGGGGACAGCAAATTTACACTGTTATACAAGCTGTACACTCACTACTTTACATTGTAGCAAAGTGTGATTTCTTCAGTGTTGTCACATGAAAAGATATAATAAAATATTTACCAGAATGTGAGGGGTGCACTCACTTTTGTGAGATACTGTATATACTTTATGTACTAGCTGTACATTTATAGCTATGGTATGTGTACTTTCACACATAACATATATATCCTTTTTACAACTCTCCCAACCGTACACAGTACAGATACATAGCACCCCTTTGCCCCTTAAGGCTGTTGGAGACCCCCAGTGATCTGACATTTCACCTCAAGTTGGGATTCTTGACTTTTTGTGGAGTGTGAAGAATTAGGTGGCAGTCACTTTTCAAAGGGTT
>BLSH010057867.1:56451-86350 GCA_018402905.1 Glandirana rugosa
TTTAACCCGGGTTAATCGGTAAAAGGGAGGGGTCACAGTACGCTGAGCAATCACAATGTTCAATAGTCCACACTTACCCCTCGTCCACACAATTTAAACCCTGGGGAGGGAAAATGGCTAATTGGGCCCAATTTGGACATTTTCACTTAGGGGTGTACTCACTTTTGTTGCCAGCGGTTTAGACATTAATGGCTGTGTGTTGAGTTATTTTTGGGGGACAGCAAATTTACACTGTTATACAAGCTGTACACTCACTACTTTACATTGTAGCAAAGTGTGATTTCTTCAGTGTTGTCACATGAAAAGATATAATAAAATATTTACCAGAATGTGAGGGGTGCACTCACTTTTGTGAGATACTGTATATACTTTATGTACTAGCTGTACATTTATAGCTATGGTATGTGTACTTTCACACATAACATATATATCCTTTTTACAACTCTCCCAACCGTACACAGTACAGATACATAGCACCCCTTTGCCCCTTAAGGCTGTTGGAGACCCCCAGTGATCTGACATTTCACCTCAAGTTGGGATTCTTGACTTTTTGTGGAGTGTGAAGAATTAGGTGGCAGTCACTTTTCAAAGGGTTAACAGAGTTTATTTAATCTGAAAACCCCTGGAAGTGAGGGATCAGGGTGTAGGATATCCATAAAGAACTACACCATTATAGTCAATACAGAAAAGAACCTTTAAGCCAGACAGGCACTCTGTATTCTTCTAACTGTACAGAAGTTGCCACACATGTACCCCTTGAATGAGCCACCAGACTTTTTGCCATGTCCTACCAACTTCTCTGGACACATTTCCAGCAGATGGAGTTCCTGCTTGGAGCTTCATTCCAAGTTGCAGCTTCACTCATCCCGGTTAGTCCCTCCAGGAAGGCAGCACAAGCTTACAGGCCCTGCATTCAGGCCTTCCTTCTCAAAACACATGTCCTCCTCAGGCAGCAAGCCTGAGAGGTTAAAAGGGTATCTGAATACATCTCCTCCCTAGGCAAAGCCTGGAAGGCAACAGAGTATCGAAAAGGTTCCCCCAAATATGTATACCTATCCCCCAGCATGCACAACTGGCACTAAACTTCCTAGTGGTTGGCTAGGGATATATAAATATTCATAACTCTGGCTATTGGATCTTCTTACCCTATTGCCACTCCCCACCATCAGGCAGAAGCAAACAATAATCTAAATGTAGGGAAAACTCCACAAATATCAGAATTAGCAGTTTGTGCTTAGGGTGGCTACAGCCCAGCAGCGCTAAATTTAGAATAGGGAAACTTGCTTAGGGCAGGGTCCCTACAGTCATGGCCAAAAGTTTTAAGAATGACAGAAATATTCATTTTCACAAAGTCTGCTGCCTCAGTTTTTATGATGGCAATTTGCATATACTCCAAAATGTTATGAAGAGTGGTTGGATGAATTGCAATTAATTGCAAAGTCCCTCTTTGCCATGAAAATGAACTTAATCCTATAAAAAACATTTCCACTGCATCTGTGAAGAAGGCTTCAGGGCGCCCAAGAAAGTTCAGCATGCACCAGGACCGTCTCCTACAGTTGATTCAGCTACGGGATTGGGGCACCACCAGTGCAGAGCTTGCTCAGGAATGGCAGCAGGCAGGTGTGAGTGCATCTGCATGCACAGTGAGGAGAAGACTTTTTTCAGGATGGCCTGGTGTCAAAAAGAGCAGCAAAGAAGCCACTTCTCTCCAGGAAAAACATCTGGGACTGAAATTCTGCAAAAGGTACAGAGATTGGACTGCTGAGGACTGAGGTAAAGTAATTTTCTTTGATGAATCCCCTTTACAATTGTTTGGGGTATCCGGAAAAAAACCTTGTCTGGAGAAGAAAAGGTGAGCGCTATCATCAGATCTGTGTAATGACAACAGTAAAGCATCCTGAGACCATTCATGTTTGGGGTTGCTTCTCAGCCAAGGGAGTGGGCTCACTCACAATTTTGCCTAAGAACACAGCCATGAATAAAGAACGGTACAAAACCATCCTCCGAGAGCAACTTCTCCCAACTATTCTAGAACAGTTTGGTGACAAACAATGCATTTTCCAGCACGATGGAGCACCTTGCCATAAGGCAAATGTGATAACTACGTGGCTTGGGGAACAAAGCATCCAAATGTTGGGTCCATGGCCAGGAGACTCCCCAGAACTTAATCCTATTGAGAACTTGTGGTCAATCCTGTGGGTGAACAAAAAAATCCCCATAAATTCTGACAAACTCCAAGCATTTATTATGCAAGAATGGGCTGCCATCAGTCGGGATGTGGCCCAGATGTTGATTGACAGCATGTCAAGGCAAATTGCGGAGGTCTTGAAAAAGAAAGGTCAACACTGCAAATATTGACTGTGCATAAACTTAATGTAATTGTCAATAAAAGACATTGACACTTACAAAACGCTTGTAATTATACATCAGTATACCATAGTAACCTCTGATTAAAAGATCTAAAAACACTGAAGCAGCAGACTTGAAAATTAATATTTATGTCATTCTTTTTGACCACAGCTGTACAAATACTTTCAAACAAAGTATACATACGCACTTTTTCTCTCTGACATTAACTAATAACCATTCCACAGCTCCATACTTACTGAATACTTGAAGCCTTGACCTACCGTTTACATGCTACTGGTCTGGATCCTTTTCCCATGGCTGGCCTTCGTACAGTAGAACCCCACTGACTTCTACTGAGCTGAGTTGGAAGAAAGAATATTGCAGTGGCTTGCAACTGGAAGAACTTGGTAACTATACAGTATAGCTGTGGAGGGGAAAGCAGAGCTTGTTAAGGTTGAGGTGTGCCAAAGAGGATAAGTATAATTTGTTTTAACAACATATTCTTACCCTTAAACTAACTCACCCTTCCACGCTCCTGCTGCATACTTACCAAATTCTAGCAGCCATGGCTTGCTGCGGTGTTTACATCCTGCTAGCTTGGATCTTCTTTCTGCTATCCTCGCCTGTACATTAAGTCCCCATGGACTTCAATGTGGCTATTTTTGAGGTAGGATCTGCTCCGGGAACAGTGGCGGCCCATCCATAAAGGGTGATGGGGCGCCGCCCCCTTAATCCATGCTCCCGGCCCCTAATCTACATGTAATTTACTCCAAAACATGTTTGCATATAAATATTCCTTCTATTAAGCTAATTGCTATCAGGCTTCTTTTCTATCTCCCTGTAATCCCACATTTGCTTTCAAGAGTCTGCCAGCAATCATGTATGCCTTGATAAGCATAGTACTTGTATTTGTACAACATCATCTGTTTCTACTTAACAGTTTCAGAGGATGTAAAGTAAGCAGAATTAACAACCAGATTGAGGTTTCTTCTTAATGAATGCCATATAAGTGTAAGTAAGCTATTAATGGAGCAGTGACAAGCCAGTGATACGCATGGCCTGCCAATCCTGCGTAGATTCAACTATGCTGAATGTGATATTCGAAATAATTCCTAACAAAATTCAGATAGTTTTTTTATTTTTAAAAAATAAACTTTAATGAAATTGATATCACCATACTACACCAATTAATACTCGATGTTACAGTACGGTAAACATAACGTAAGAGACAACTTTGCCATCGCATAATGGTTCAAAGAAAAATGGCAGAAGTCCAAACGTTACAGAATCACATTTGAACTATGCAAGATTAAGTTTGTGGTATAAAGGAGCAGAATGTGATAATGCATTACTGCATAAAGTTATTATAATTATTATGCATTAATGCTGAATTATATAATGCTTAATCATGGAACTGAACTAAATTTTAGATAAATTAAATATAAAGAAGGGAAACCTGCCCTGTGTGTTTTTTCTTTATTTATTCGTGTGTATGACAACCAGGAAATAACAAAATTATATGTGTAGCCTTAGAGTGAATCATTGGCCAGGCTGTGGGCATTAAAATATTTAAATATTCTTAATAAACCATAGATGAGATTTTTAAAAGCAGCTTAACTCACCACTTTGCTACCCACATCCCCCCAGGCAGTGACTCTGTAATGTAAAAACAGAGCAGGTGTTCTGAGGGGAGGGGATAGCAGGTTGAGCTGAGCTGCTGAGAGATAAGGTCTTCAAAGCCTTCGCTGTTAACTTTGTGCCTGCAGCTAAAGAGGGCAGTGAGGACTTGTGTTAAAGTTCATTTGCTTCTTCTTAACCCCATAACGATAGAGTAACACATATGTATGGTGTCCAGGAGGTGGGCTTTATTCCTGGGCTCCGCATATATGTTTTCTTGTGTTTTTGATGAAAGTGTGCTTCCACAGTGCGCTCCCAGCATAGTGATCAGGCTCTCACTGACGATCGGGACCCAAGACTGCCAGTTGCTGGTCACCTCTCATTGGCTACCACAGTGATAAGTCCATGTGTTTTCTTTCTACTCTGAATGGACATAAAGATACACTGTAAAAAAAATAAAGATAAAACAAATAGCTAGTTATATGCTTAATCTAGGCCAGTATCAGGGTTAGTGTAAGGGTCAAGGTAAGGGTCAAAGGTCAGTGTATTTCAGGTAGGATTTTCAAAACAATTGCCTTTTTAAAATTAGCATCCGTGTCAGTTAGTGTCAGTGTGTGCTCTACTACGGGTACAAACAACAACTAACACATACATATTGGTATCGCTGCCATCTTCAGCAGCAGGAGATTTCAGCGTTGCTGAAAGTTGTGGTTCACCTGCTAACACTGCCCTCAATCACACTCCTCTCTTGCATCCAGAGTCAGAAAACAGGCTGGCTCTTTGTTTTTGTTTTTTTATTAGGGGGTTAAACTTGGATCGGGTAAGGGATGATAATGGGATGCCCAGAGATCAACAGTTCTGTACACGGGACCTCTTTATACACTCAGTATATACACTCTCCACCTTCCTCCAGCACATCACTGCTTCTCCTTGTTCCTCTCTCCTGCACAACACTTGCTTCCGGCCTAGTTAGCACATGGTGAGGCCTGATCTGGCTTTGACCAGGGCCTAGGCAGGGGCCGTGGGCCCTTATAGTGCAGAGAAAATTTGTAAAATGTGCTAACTGGCCTGATGGACTACTGCTCCCAGCCCATCTTCTACCAGGTCTCCACAGTCCTCCTGACTGCCAGCACCTGCACACTGCCCATTGACACCAAAGTCCCAGCCTCTTCCTGCACCTCTTCCAGACTGTCTCTCTCCCAATCTGCTGCAGAGTGCATCTCCACTTCCCTGAGTTGTGTCACTCACCGACACCCGGTGAACTCCTCATGGAGACCCTGCTGTACTCTTTTCCTGCTGTCCTCTCCTGCTCCTCCTTGTGCCTCTCCGCCAGGATCTCACTCCTGGATGCACCCACGTCCCGGGCCGAGGTCACCCCCCCAGACTGGGGACTCCCTCAAGGCCCACCGACAGCCTCCGTCTCCATTCTCCAACTTCCACCCAAATTCTCCTGCCTGACTGGGCTGCCCCAGGCTATTTGAGGAGGCCTGCCCCCTGCCAATCCAGGTTGGGGATTGGTCAGGGCTTCCTAAATACCAAGCAGTTCCACCTCTTCTACCCCACTCCCCCTTTCCAGAACGTTCTGCAAAAGCAAAGAGGGGTCAACCAAAGGGTGTCACCACCTACAATCACCGGCCACTGCCTGGACTACTCCCATGCCCAGAACAAAAACAAACAGGCCTGACAGTGACCAAGCCTGCCTAAATTGACCTACTCTAACACAAAAATCCTCAACTAGCACCTACCTAATGTAGAGGGTGCTACACTCACCCCCTACCAAAAACGAGTTGGTCCCTCAGCTGAGGAAATTTGAAAAATGACTCGGCATTCCATAACCCAAAAATTGGAAGGGGAAATATACAAATAATTAATGTGCAAAAATAGATATCATTCTCTGTAAATTATTTACACCTGTACAGCATATCTATATTTTCCTAACTACCAGTCCTGTATCTAACAGAAACAAACACATTTTTGAGCCAGAGCAACGCTCGCACGAGAGGGATGCTCTGCTCGCAGAATAGGAATCCATTTTGACTCTCGTCGGATTGTATGGACAGCCGTCCCAATGATCCTAACAGAAGACAAACATCCTAACCTACAAACTAACTAAACACAACAAACAGTCTACTGGAAGGGGGTTATAAACCTCCCAGCAGAACAAATAACAGTACATGTAAACATTCTTGAACCTGTCTGGTCTGCCAATGAGGGGTTATATCCAACCAGCAGAACATTGAAAGAAAAGTACATCAAGAAACATGGATATTTGTATATTTTTTTTTTCTTGTTATTTTTAGAGTTCCTAATGGGAGGAGCCCCTCCCCGGACAACAGGTCTCCAAAAAAACAAATGGGAAAAACAAAGTTAGTTCAGAAGCAGATCTCACCCCATAGCGTCTTTCAAGGGAAAGGAAAAAAATAAAATAAAACAAATCCATCACTTGGCAGATAGGGTGGCAGGCTCATCTGCTCCTGCAAAGGTCAGGGAGAAACACACTTCTGCAGTCCTCCAGCAGTCTTTGTGTGACTTGTTCCTACCTAGCTGTAGTTCTCCAACAGTCTCTAGGTGTACAAACATGAGTCAGGCAGCCTCCTGCGGCTCTCCCCTTCTCCCCTGACCGAGATGAAATAGCTCCTTGCTGGCTGGCTAGCTTTCACAACAAGGACCTTGTCCCCAAAGTTGGCACACCCCAGGCTCCACTCCATCTTCAGATCCACAAACCGATCCCATTCGTAGGAGTCCTACCTTCTCAGGTGTTTGGAAATGTGCAAAAAGTCCCAAACCATGTCATCTTCCTACTCCCCACGGGAGCTCTCATCTACGTCCATGATTTGGGGAGGAACGTAGGGGAAATCCAGGCCCCACTCCAGGACAACACTGCGGTGCACCTCTTGTTGAAAACGGGAAAGCCTGGGCAGTTCTTTGGCTTTCCCTATCCCAGGTAGAACATGGGTGTCAGGAGATCTGACCACATTCTGGCGATAAGTGCTAGCCCTGGTCTGGGTGGTGGACGGCTGTTCAGAAATTGGTGACCAACAGAGACAAGGGTTCCTGCAGCTTCACTTGTGTCCAGCTCCGGCTCTGGCCCTCTACGGATGTGGTTTCCCCTCCATGGGAGTCCCCGGTCTCCCACTCGTCCTCCTCAGAACCATCATCAGGAGATGACCATTCAGTAAGTCTTTCCAGGGACCCAAATTCAGCTTACAGTCTGGGGGAACCCAAGTCATTTGGTCTGCCTATGCCCTCCTCTTCCAACTCTCCAGAGGGCGCACCCCCCTCCTGCACTAACTTTGCGGGACAAGGGATGGCTATGGACAGGGTTGCGGCCAGCCTAATGGGGGGTACTAGTTCCTGCTGGGCAGTACTTACAAGTCCTAGGCGCCCGACCGAGCCTTCAGTCACCTCCGTTTCCTCCTTCCCCAAGTCCTCTGTGTTTGCGGGGGAGCCACCAGGCTGCACCTCCTCTCCACCTTTACAGGGTGGTTCCAGGCCCACTCCTGCCTTCCGGGATCTCCGCTTCTGAGATGTGCACAACCCTGAGCGCAGGACCACAATGAAGTAGCACGGATCCTGCTGGATGGTCATCCGCTGCAGCAAGGGCTCGTAGCAATGTCCACACCGGACCCATGCATCCATCGCTGCGGTTGGCAGCTGGTACTCCGGACAGAGCAAGCAAAGTCTCTCCATCCCCTCCACCACCCGAGGGCAATTCCCCTGTGGTGCACCAGGGGAACGCCAGTATCAATTAGCATTCGTTCCGACTGCTCCGGCAACCAGGTGATGGCTAGCAATGCACGACCACCCTTTGCTCTCTTCTGCTGCCTCGTAGTGTCTGATGAACACAGGGAAACTTTCATCTCCTCCAGGGCGTGGCGTCAACCCCTCCTTCCCAGATGGGCTGGCGCCGTGCAATCTGATAGGCTGACTTGCTCCTGGTCACGCTGCTGTAACCCCTTGTGTGAAGGATGGAAACATACAGACATACTGGTATTAGCAGAATTTATCCGGGTATGCTGGCTCTTTCTGTGGCTGCCAGTAGCAACAGTAACTTTAGTAGCCCTTGGTTTCCTGTAGGGAACAATTCTAGCACAGCCCCGTTCGTAGACACCCAGAAGCTCGTAGACCCTGATCACCCTGGGCAACAGGAAACAAATCCAGGCACACTTTACTGTTTGCAGCTGGATTTTGAAGCACAAGTTCAAAGGGCCCAGCTTTTGTAGTGCGCTGGGCAAATTTGTAATCCAGTGTGGAATGTCCGGCCCGCTCAGGGCATATTTGTAATCCATGGTTGCCACGGACAACAGCTCATGTTACAAAAGTCACTGAATTGCAGGAAATTTGTTGTCAAGTGTCCGCCCCAGCGCTGATTGAGGCAATTGGGTAGACAGGAGCAGCAATTGGCGACTGTTCCCGCTAGTTACTATGAGCAATGGCAGACTTGTTGAATGTCACTGTTTAGCTGGCAGCACATAAGTCCTTTCCCCCGGGTTCAATCCTCACTAATAGCAAATAAACAAAGTTCCTTGGCTCGGTTCACAGCCGTTGCTAGGGGTAACAACTGGTAGAATTACGTGAGAGACAGGTGAATCCAGAATACGAGTCCCCAAATGCAGCCAATTCCCCCTCCGGGATTGCTGAAAGTTGTGGTTCACCTGCTCATACTGCCCTCAGTCACACTCCTCTCTTGCATCCGGAGTCATAAAACAGGCTGGCTCTTTGTTTTTGTTTTTTTTATTAGGGGGTTAAACTTTGCTGGGGTAAGGGATGATTATGGGATACCCAGAGATCAACAGTTCTTTACACGGGGCCTCTATATACACTCAGTATTTACACTCTCCTTCTTCTTCTCCACTCTCCCACATCACTTGCTTCTCCTTGTTCCTCTCTCCTGCACAACACTTGCTTCTGGCCTAGTTAGCACATGGTGAAGCTTGATCTGTCTTTGACCAGGGCCTAGTAACTGCCTTTAGCAGGCAGGGACCACGGGCCCCTATAGTGTAGAGAAAGTTTGTAGAATGTGCTAACTGGCCTGATGGACTACTGCTCCCAGCCCATATTCGCCCTGGTCTCCACAGTCCTCCTGATTGCAAGCACCTGCACACTGCCCATTGACACCAAAGTCTCAGCCTCATCCTGCACCTCTTCCAGACTGTCTCTCTCCCAATCTGCTGCAGAGTGCATCTCCACCTCCCTGGGTTGTGTCATTCACCAACACCCGATGAACTCCTCCCGGAGACCCTGCTGTTAGTACTCTCCTCCTGCTGTCCTCTCCTGCTCCTCCTTGTGCCTCTCTCTGCCAGCATCTCACTCCGGGATGCACCCGAGTCCCGGGCCAAGGTCACCCCCCCCCCAGACTGGGGACTACCTCAAGGCCCACTGACAGCCTCAGTACTCCGTCTCCATTTTCCACCTGAACTCTCCTGCCTGATTGGGCTGCCACAGCCTATTTGAGAAGGCCTGCCCCCTGCCAATCCAGATTTGGGATTGGTAAGGGCTTCCCAAATACCAAGCAGTTCCACCTCTTCTGCCCCACTCCCCTTTTTCCAAACTTTCAGCAAAAGCAAGGCGGGGTCAACCAAAGGGTGTCACCACCTACAGACAGCAGCCACTCCCATGCCCAGAACAAAAACAAACAGGCCTGACAGTGGCCAAGCCTGCCTAAATTTACCTACTGTAACACAAAAATACTCAACTAGCACCTACCTAATGTAGAGGGTGTTCAACTTGGCTGCCCTATCACCAGACCACAGCCTTCGCTGACTATGCAATTATGGAGTTAGACTCTAACCATCAGAGGATCACATGGTACTGTTGAAGCTCCGAATGTTCTACATTTTATGAAGCTGTTTACTTTTTGTATATTGTAATTCTATAAGGTAATGTGTTATTAGTTGCAATTTGCAACTCTTCATGAGAGATAAACTACTTAAAGCAAAACTTCACCCAGAATCCACTTTTCCTCCTAATCCCCCCTCCTCTCCCATATTTGGAATGTCTTTTTTTGCAGGGGAGGGGAGCGGATACCTGATTTTTACGGGTACCTGGTCCCAATTCCGGTCGGATTGCTGCGGCTTGTGCATGCGCAGTAGGCAGCCAGCTGTGAAGCCGCAAGGAGTCACAGTTGGCTGCCCACAGTTAAAATACCAGTGCCTGGACCTGAAGACAGGTAAGTGTGTGTTTTTTTCAAAAGTCAGCAGCTACAGTATTTGTAGCTGCTGACTTTTAATATTTTGTTTACAGAGTGAAGATCCTCTTTAACTGCTTCCCACCCAGCTTATTGTAATATGACAGCCGAGCGGGAGCCTTGTTACCTGGGAAATGTGATGCCCTCCCAGGATTGCGCCTCACATGCTCCCCATGGGCCATGCTCTGGCACGATCTGCAACTGCTGGGTCCCCCAATGACAGATCACTGTACCGGCCCACTTCCAGTACTATGTGATCGATGTGATCAGTATTTTTTTGTTTACTTAGTAAAAAATTCCAGTGGTGACTAAATGAAAATTTAAAAAAAAATTTCATATGGGTACAGTGTTGCACGACCATGCAGTTGTCATTCAAAGTGTGACAGCGCTGAAAGCTGAAAATTGGCCTGAGCAGGAAGGGGGTAAAAGCGTCCGGTATTGAATAAGTTAACCAAAACATAGCTATTCATTTTCTAGCCTGAGAATTTTGCAAAAAAATAAAATGTATTTGACTATTGAAGGGTTGATAGGATAGTACGTATGTCTTTAGTTCTAACCTGGAACCCTGAACAATGTCTTCATACAGAAATGAAAAATGTTAATAAAGTTTTTTATTTTTACTGCTATTTTTAACACAATTAACTGCAATTTAGGTTAGGCGATGGCCTGCTTTATGATTGCGTTCTGGCAAGACTAATGTAAGTGTATTATGGACTATCTAGGAGGTGTTCATCCTAGATAATCCATAGTTCATCCTACACCTAATGGTGTTTGAGCATCAAAATGGCTAACCTGTTCCAAGGAAGCCAACTCCCTAAATACATGCCTCGTCTTGGTATAAATTGACATTTCCCATTACACACCCACTGAGCAGCTAATGCAGCTGAACCAAGTAAACCTCTCTGAACTGATATGTGCCATTTAAAGATTGCTGAATGTCTGTCTATACTGTGCCAGAAATAATTACAACAGTATTTTACAAAGAAACCAGGGTAAGTGTGGGTGAGAGGGAGAACGTCCTCTAGGCTTTTGTGCACCCTCATCAACTAGGTAAGTTTGTTTGTGGCCTTTTGTGAAAAAAATATTGCTTTTGTTGCAGCCTGTACAGGTTGTGCAATATTTCTAGACAACACTCCAAAGACAGCATCTACCAATGCCAGTTCCCAAATGCTGTATTTTGTTCCAAACGCAGTGCACAGAGTTCTCTAGTATCATTTATTTATGTTTTTTTTCTGGCAGTGCCACCTCTGGCCAAAGGTAATTTTCAGGAAATTGTTCATCTCCATGGCCTTCCACCACACATAACAAGGAAAAAGGCGCACAGTGGTATAAGCTCTCCAATACTTACAGTACACAATGATATGTGAAGGGAACACAAGGGGTGCAAGGGAAAATCAATAGATCAGAACGCCAGTCCACAAATAGATGCAGCACTCTAGTGGGGAAGCCGCTTTCTTTTCCCCATCTGTATTAATCTACATATATGCAGCATATTCACTAACTAATGCCCATTTAATTTTATTCCATATGTGCTTATACATTGTCCTTCCCTTCCTCCCCTCCCTTCCCCCCACCTTTCCTTCCTTCCATCCCATCGCCTTTGTCCCCAGTGTTTTCTTTGATTTTATTCACCACTAACATGTCTTTTTATATTTATTTATGTGATTATATGGCCCCTAACAGATTTTGATATAAAGATCTGTATCCACACCTATTAGCCTTTGCTATTGCTGAGGTTTTACTATGTCCCGGATGACCCGCCCCCCAGCTTCGGTTGGGCTCCATAAAAATGGCAGATACTGGACTTCCTTGTGCCTGATGAAAGAGCGCGGTCACTTCCTCCTACGTGAACCGCACGCTCAGAAACGCGTCGCACTTTGCTGACGTCACGCCGCCGCGACCCTCCACAGTGCATCTCAAGCCTCGGTTTGGCGCCTTGCCAGCTACAGACGCCGTTTACATCTACACCGGACTTTGCTGCCTGATTTGGGACGCTGAGCTGCTGACGCCCTCTGCCCTGGGACTTTACCAACATGCGCTATCTTGACGCTCCTTTGTGAGCTGTTATGCCAATGTTTTAAAAATGTTATTAAACTATCATGCAGTCTGCACTTAGAAGCACCTCTGTCCTTGTTTTTCCACCGCACATGGTGGTGTATGTAGTTCATTTTTTTCTTTTGCGAACTTTGTTTTAGTTAAAATCTCTCTTTGGCATATCACTTTGACTCTGAGTATACTGGAAACAACAAGTGGATGAAACAGGTATTTGAGCAATTCTTGTGCAATTATTTTATTACTTAAAAAAAACTAATAAAGGCTTTTGTATTGTCTAAACAAGTACCAAATCCAGTTACTATGTGATGCACAAGCCTCATAAAGTAAACTTAAAAATGTCCTTTACCTATACTCTGTCCTACCCACCCTCATCTCTAAAAAATATCTGGCTCCTGGAACTGCTCCAGCACCACTCCCCTGACCTCCTGCTTCTAAAGGAGAAACTGAGGGGAGCAGAGCCATAGGCTCCTGCTGTTGTCAGTCAAACTCTGGTGAAGTGGGAGTGGGGGTGTGGCTTACCGGTGCTGTGTGCATGTCTATGGATGCACACCAGCCGACTCGGGAGTGCACATGCACCGATGCCTATTTAGCTTGCTAAGGAGACACACAGAGTAGTGAGGAACTGACCGCACCAGTGGGGGAAGAGCCAGAAGAGGTAAGGGACTTATCTGTGCAATATCATTGCACAGAGGAGGTATTACGTCTTTTTATTTTAAGAAAAAAAAAAATAGCCTTTAGTACCACTTTAATTCAGAAAGCAGTGGTCAAAACTAGGCATGCCCAGGTGCCAACTGATGCTACAGGTTTGTTAGACAGCAGTAATAATGCTGAAAGTCAGTCCCTGTGCAATATTTTTTCATCCCATTTTAATGCAAATAAGAACAGCCTACATAAGAGTGGCAACTCTCTGAACTCAGGAGCAGTGCAGCAGTGCCACAATCATCCAATATAAAACCTATTGCGCTGCCACTATATAAAAAATGAATTGTATATAAATAATCAAAGCTACCCACACCATATAGAAACATAGACTTACACTTCTCACATAGACTAACATGTCTCACATGTGCATACAAAGTGCAATATAAATTAAAATAAACAGTGTAGTGCTACTCATAATTTTTAGCATATCAATTACAAAACTATAAAGTTGTCCACATGAATCAGAGTCACCATTCGTGTCTTCCTTAATACTTTTTCCTTGTGCACTGAAATGTGTCCACTCCTCTACATCCTGTGAACCACCAATACCAGTTATGCTCTCACCTTTTTTAAAAATGTAAAGTCATAAATAGCATGGGTCCCCTTCTTTATTTTCCAGAACCTCTTTCTCCTCCACTGCTCCAAAAATTTACATGTAGAACCTTTAGGGATAATCCTTCAGCTCACCAGCAAGTAGCGTCCTAGTGTCCTCCACTCCTTCACACTATGGCTCAAAGACAAGACAGATGCTCCATAGTCCTTTACTGTATAAAACAGTGGTTGTCAACTTATGAGCTAAAAGGGGCCTCATATGTGGCCCTGACATCACCAAAGGGCCACACATAATGTTCAATATAAGTAATGCTTTAGAGGACTTTCAGAAACTGCAGACCTAACAAAGAAAATGAGGGTCAAAGAGTATGGAAACGCTACATTTGTTGCTGGGGATTGCTGCATAAGACAAAATGAAATTGGGAACATGTAACATGAGGCTTGTAGAGATTAATGCTATTACCCCAATCAATGCTCCCAATACAAACTGCTGAGATCCGAGGGCTGAACATCATATACCAAAGGGCCACAGGTTGGGTACCAGGGGTATAAAATCTTTTTTAACTCACTCTTTAAAAGTCAAACTCACATTTAATAATGCAATCAAAGCACACCCACATATAATGAATGTGTCCTGGTATTCCCACCAAAATTACAAAAACTGCACTTCCTTGAATGGTAAACTGCACAACGACATTATTCAAAGCCCAGTCTGATGCATTTCATCACCAGTACATGTGACTTCCTCAGGAAGATATGATTGGAAGATGGCATTCTCCCTCTCTTAGCCCCAGCTTTCAGCGCCATTTTGTTGTAGACCATGAGTATCTATGCCCACCTGTGCTATTTTGCAGAAGACTCCCCACTATTATGACCACAGCACCATCTTGGTATTGACCAATGCAAATGCATTCTTCCCAATCTTGTCTAACAGCACCGCTGCCACCCCATGACAGGAAGCTGAATTAGGTGGACTTCATTGGCAGGCTCAACAAGTAACAAAGCAAAGCAAGTATGTGCGCACAACCCAACAACAAATATGTCTCCTCAGTGGTTATATATAGGAATGACTATAAAATTGGTATCTAGAACAGAAACAATGGGCAAAAATAAGACCTAGTTATAAATATGAAAGTCCATTAATGTCCATATACACCAGGGCAGCCATCATTAGGAGCCAAACCATGCTCCAGGGAACTGAAAAAAACAAAAACAAGAGAGGCGCCTCTAAGTGTAGAAGTACAGTAACAATTTATTCACACAAGATTAAAAACACTCACAGGATGGAGAGTGGAAGTGAGCATGACAAGTATGGAATTCCATCTAAGGACTCTGCAATCTCTTCTGTGATGACCGGACCGTCAGGTGCAACACCGCCGTGTGTCACCGAAGCGAACGCTCCGAGCGTATGGTGGAAGCCGGCTTGAGAACTCAGAGTGAGGCTTGGTTCGCACCGCTGACCAGACCCAGAGAGATGACGTCCAAGGAGAGGCTCAACAAGTATTTGTTGGACTTTGTGGGGGGGCTAAGAGAAAACTAGAAGTGCAGATGCAATTATAATTAAATACTGTGGCACTTAGGTTTTAATAGGAGGCCAAAGTTCCACTTTAACTACACATCAGGATGACCGAACTTGTATTTAAAGCAAAGCTTCACCCAAAAGGGGAAGTTCTGCTTGCTTGCAACCTCCCCCTACTCTTTAACAATTGACACTTTTGTTACCTAGTTTTGAGTTTTACCCCGCAGCCTTTTGGGAGACATCAGAGGTCCCAGTAGGCTGTTGGACCATTCACAAAGTGCAGTGCGGCTCGCACATGTGCGGTAGGAAGCCTGCTGAGAAGCCACAAGGACAGGACAGTGCTGGATCTCTGGACAGGTAAGTGTCCTTATATTTAAAAAAAGCAGCTACAGTAATTGTAGCTGCTAACTTTTAATTTTTAGGGGGGGGGGGCTGGAGGTCCTCTTTAACAAGTCAAATAATCATTTGGTTGTCCATCATTCTTACAGTTTTTGGCCTTCATCCAAAATCCTTCTTACCTTCTAAACTTCCTTTGATATACCAGCTACTAGCACAGAGTAAGATCTTATTCACAAAATCTGTAGAAAAACACAAAGGGAGCACTTGAGAAATAGTCCTTTCCAGCTTTAACCATTTCTTGTTCTGAAGACTGATTTGACTTATGGACTTGGTACATTCATTCAGTCTCTTGTCTGCACATCAGCTGTTACCACTATACTAACCTATTGTGATAGTTGCCTTTAAAATATTTCATTTTTTTCCATTTTAATCTCAGAACTTCAAGAAATAGCCAAGTACACAATGAAATAGTTGTTAATTGTTTTGCCTTCTGAATGATATATACTGTAGTACCGTTCATCCAATTCTTTGATCCAGACACCCAAGTCACTGCACACCAGACAGGTGACATCCCTATTTTTTTAATCAACCCGTCAGTTCACTTTCTTGCCCCCAGCTTGCTCTTTAAACAATATAAAGGTATCATCACAACTGTCCAATGAACAGGTAACCCAGAAAGCAGAAAAGCCGAACCAGGAATTTTTGGAATGGTCTTTCTGACTGTACAGTATGGTAGAAGCCACAAGGCTGATTCAACAGAATTAGAACTAGAAGGTAAACCATATCAAAGAGTTGTACAGTATTTCAAGTGTAAATTTAGCAGTTTGCCTACAGTAACGTTTCAATAATTTAGTTAATATGCTGTACTCTCACCAGCAAAAAGATTTGTATTACCTCATAGAACCTCGAAAAAATTTTAGCACATTGACCTCTAAAGCAATTGTGACTTTACCTTGGGATCTCATTGTGACATCCATCTCTGGGTCATGTGAAGTAACCTAATGTATGTGTTCACGCTGTCACATGTCTATGTTTGGATAGCCAGGACACAAAATACATTTATTCGTTTTTGTAGATTTATTCAGTATTCACTTAAAATTCAGGTCCAGCCAAACATTTTTTTACATTTTTTTTTTGGTTTGGATTGAGTGTTGTAGAAATAGAGCTCTTGTTGAATTTTTACTGCTATCCAGGCCTGCATTAGAGAGATTTCCCCTCACTTGCTGTCATGTCAACAATATTCTTAGTCAGGAAATGAGAAAAACTTGCAAAAAGGGAACAGACAGCAATACAAAGCTGACAATAGTTGTAACCTTCCCCTGCACATTTGTATTGTTGTCTGTGTCCCTGTTGCAGATCTTCCTTCACTTGCTGTAGAGCATACCACACTATATAAGTATACTATATTAAGCCTTTATTCTAGCCACTATGACATATGCAAACCTGTATTACACAGTATTTTTATAGGGTGTGACGCTATGCGAGGTGCAATAATGGACGCAGGATATTTGTCGCCTCGCATGCTTGCACTTGGAGTGGACTAGCGAGAGTCCGACCGGGGTTTTGCCAGCCACCGTGGCAGAGCTGGTTCCAGCCCGGAGTTTCTGGTCCACCCAAACCCCTCTTCAGCTGCATTTAATGTCCAGCAAGAGATCTCACTAAAGCTCTGGCCTGAAACTCAGAGATAGGGATTTGAGGGAGCTCTGTGTCTGTTTGGACTTTGAAAGACAAGGTTTGCCTTTTTGCTTATGTTTTGTGGGTGTCGGGGGCCAGCCCCTACACCGTATAGTGAGCAAACTATATTGTTTCGTTTAGCGCGGGACGGCAAGGACTTATTTTTATGTTTTGTTTTGTTTTACCTGAAAACCTTACTTTATTAAAAAAACCTGGCAAGCCGCCAGATTTTAAGGAAAAATTGCCTGCACGCTGACTCTGTTCCTCCAGAAAGCTGAGCCCCACGAGCTAATCGCCCACACATGGTGGAGTTCAGTGAGCATCTTTCCAAAATGGAGGAGATGATGAAGGCCCTGCCACAAGCCACTGCGGCTCAGCAGGAAACCAACCAACAGGTCGCACAGACCAATGCAGCTCAGCAGGAGTTGAATCACCAGTTTGCGGAGGCCTTGCTGGAGTTAAAGAAGAGGTCAGCACCTCCTGTGACAGTGGAACAAAAGATGATACATGCCAGTTACCACCTGCAGAACATGACACCTGCAGATGACGTGGAGGCATACCTCATGACGTTTGAGAGAGTCGCCGAAGGAGCAGTGGGCGGGGCTGTTGGCCCCCTTTTTGACAGGTGAGCCCCAGAAGGCCTATTTTGATCTGGAACCAGGCAAGGCCCAGGATTATGAGACTTTAAAAGTGAAGGTACTCGCACGCCTTGGTGTCATCGTGGCCGTCCAGGCCCAATGGGTGCATCAGTGGACCTACCGCACGGACAAGCCATCTCGCTTCCAAATGTTTGACCTGGTCCATCTTACGAGGAAGTGGTTGCAGCCATAAACCCTGCCAGGCCCCCAGATTGTGGAGTGTGTAGTCATGGACCGTTATCTCCGTGCGCTCCCTGCTGCTTTGAGGAAATGTGTCAGCCATGGTGACCCCATAACTGCAAGGGAACTGGTGGACCTTTTTGTAAGATACTCGGCTGCTGAGAACTTGCTCTACCCACCTGCACCCGCTTCAGTGGGTCCAGGGGTGAAAGGCTCTCCAGCAGATCCGAAAAGACTGTCCCAGTGCTCAAGGGTGTGGGGAAAACTGATAAGACTGCTGTATTAACTAACGAGACTCTGGATCCTAGACCTGGAGACTGGCCAAAGAAACCAGGAAGGTCTGTGCGGCCCCTTAAGAGGACTGGGTATAGACTACATACAGTGCTACCGATGCCATGCATTGGGCCATATTGCTGCCAATTGTATACTGAATGATGAACCCATGCAATGCGATTATACTTATGTGAATAGATGTCTTTCTTTCTTTGCACAGGTCGCATATACAGCGTCAGGTTCAAGTCGCATGGAGAAGCAAATGTGTGTAATTCTTGTTGATGGGAGACCAGTCACTGCACTGCTTGACTCTGTTAGTGTGGTAACGTTAGTCAAAACCAACTGTGTATATCCTGCAAGGTTACACCCTAGCACCGTCGGGGTCATTTGCATCCATGGGGACACTCGTGACTACCAGACGGTGGTAGTTGAGATTGATATCCCTTGCGGCAGTGTGACTCATTCAGTGGGGGTGGTACCTTCACTACTTTATGACGCCCTAGTGGACAAGGACTTTCCCCATTTTTGGAGGTTATGTGAAGGCACAGGGAGTCTCGTGGATAGAGCTCCCCCTGCTGCGGAAGCACTAGAGCTCTCACCAGACCCGTATTGCCAAATGGAAGGGGAGACTGGTGGCAGGACCGAGGAGGTAGGTGACCCTCTCCCATTTCCTGTACTGGCTGGGGAGCCGGAGGTGCTGGAAGATAGCTCCCAGCTTGGGGCTAATGACCCAGACAATGTCTCTGACCCTGACCATGAGAGTGAACTGAGTGTAGTACCTGACTTAGAAGTCCGGAGAGAGAACTTATGTACAGAGCAACTACGTGATGTCACTCTCCTTAGAGCCAGAAAAAATGTGAAGGT
Organism: Glandirana rugosa; assembly: GCA_018402905.1. Taxonomy (NCBI): domain Eukaryota; kingdom Metazoa; phylum Chordata; class Amphibia; order Anura; family Ranidae; genus Glandirana; species Glandirana rugosa. Next base: position 75,401 of record BLSH010057867.1, read on the forward strand.
GATGGATGGGGAACCTGTGGACCCTAATTGGGGGGTGTCTTTTCCCTACATGGCTCTTAAAAATAATTTGTTCTATCAGGTGGTAAAACATGGGGAGGATGAAGTAGAACAGCTAGTGGTTCCCAAACCTTTCCGCAGGATGGTGCTAGATCTGGCCCATGGTCATGTAATGGGGGGACATCTGGGTATGGAGAAGACCAGGGAGAGAATAACCCAGAGATTCTTCTGGCCTGGGCTGTATGCAGATGTCAGAGAATACTGTGACTCATGCCCTGAGTGTCAGATGACAGCCCTGTCACCCCATTTTCATAGTCCCCTTGTCCCACTTCCCATAATTGAAGTGCCATTTGAGCAAATTGGCATGGATCTCGTGGGACCAGTAGTAAAGTCTGCCCAGGGAAACCAGCATATCCTGGTGATCCTGGACTATGCGACCCGCTATCCTGAAGCCATACCCTTGCGGAACACCTCCACTAAGACTATCGCCAAGGAGCTGGTCCAGGTGTTTAGTCGGGTGGGGATCCCTAAAGAGATCTTGATGGTTTAGGGTACCCCGTTCATGTCCAGAGAGACCAGAGAATTGTGCAAGCTGTACAAGATCTCCCATCTCTGTACCTCTGTTTACCACCCCCAAACTGACGGTCTGGTGTAAAGATTTAACAAGACCCTCTAGAGTATGTTAAAAAAGGTGGTGGATAAAGATGGATGAAATTCTGATTTTTTGTTTCTGTGCCTCATGTTTGCCGTGTTCCGCAGGCATCTACGGGGTATTCCCCCTTTGAACTCTTGTATGGTAGACATCCGAGGGGGCTGCTAGATGTCGCAAAAAAGACGTGGGAAGGAGAGGCCACCCCATATAGAAGCATCATAGAGCATGTCTCCTTGATACAGGACCGAATAGCAGCTGTCCTGCCCCTTGTGCAAGAGCATATGGAGCGAGCCCAGGAAGCCCAGAGGGTTTATAATCGGGGTGCCAAAACTCAGACTTTCAACCACGGAGACAGAATGCTGGTACTAGTCCCCACGGTTGAAAGTAATTTCCTAGCAAAGTGGCTGGGTCCCTTTGAGAATAGGGAAAGAGTGGAGGAAGTGAACTACAAAGTTTGCCAGCCAGGGAAAAGGAAACCGGAGCAGATTTACCATGTTAATCTAATTAAACCGTGGAAGGACAAAGTTTATTGGCAGTGCCCACTCCCCAAAAGGACAGGCTACCCCTGACCCCCTGGACATCCTCATAACTGAGTCCTTGTCACTGACGCAACAAAATTACGTAAAGGAATTTATAAGTAATAATCCGGACTGACCACCGTAATACAACATGACATAGTTACGGAACCAGGGGTCCATGTAAACGTAAAACCCTACCGGCTAGACGGGAGGCGGTGGTGAAGGAAATAAAAAACATGTTGGACTTGGACATGAGAGAGGAGTCCCACAGCACCTGGTCGAGCCCCATAGTGCTAGTCCCAAAACCCAATGGCACTATCAGGTTCTGTAATGATTTCAGGTAGCTGAATGATGTGTCTAAATTTTACGCATACCCGATGCCGCGGGTAGACGAACTTGTAGACAGGTTGGGAGGTGCCCAGTACATAACAACCCTAGACCTAACTAAGGGCTACTGGCAGATCCCCCTAACAGAGTCAGCAAAGGATAAAAACTGTCTCTTCTACTCCCGAGGGGTCCTTTGCAGTACAAGCGAATGCCGTTTGGGCTGCATGGGGCCCCTGCATCATTCCAGAGGATGATGGACAAAACATTGATGCCACATCGCCCCTATGCAGCTGCCTATTTGGATGATGTCATCCACAGCCCAGATTGGGAATCGCATCTGCCCCGAGTACAAGCAGTGGTAGATTCCCTTAGGGTAGCGGGTCTAAAAGCCAACCCAAAAAAGTGTGCCATAGGCCTGGAGGAAGCCAAGTATCTGGGGTATGTTATTGGTCAGGGACTGATCAAGCCCCAGACCAACAAGATCGAGGCAATACAAAAGTGGCCTCAAACGGTAAATAAAAAACAGGGTATTACAGGCGTTTCATACCCAACTTTGCCACCATTGCCGTCCCTCTGACCGACTTGATAAAAGGTAGAGGGTCGGGCATGGTTAAATGGAATCCTGAAGCTGAGAAGGCATTCCAGAAGTTGAAGCAGAAGTTTACAACCGGTGCTCGTGACCCCAGACTTCACAAAAGAGTTTGTTGTACAGACAGACGCCTCTGAGGTGGGACTAGGTGCTGTTCTGTCCCAAATCAAAGACGGTGAAGAGCAACCCGGTCGTCTACTTAAGCAGGAAGCTTAACAGGCATGAGAGGAACTATGACATTGTGGAGAAGGAGTGCCTGGCTATCAAATGGGCCTTGGAGGCCCTGATGTACTACCTGCTAGGAAGGTCATTCAGGCTAGTCACCGACCATGCCCCCCTGAAGTGGATGTGTAACAACAGGGAGAAAAAAGCCGGGTGACTAGGTGGTTCCTGGCCCTACAGCCATTCAAGTTCACAGTGGAGCACCGTGTGGGAAGGCTCCAAAATAACGTTGATGGCCTTTCCCGGGTCCACTGTATGGTTGGAACAGTTGCTCCGCCCCAAGGACTTGAGCAGAGGGGGGATATGTGATGTTATGCGAGGCGCGATAATGGACGGGCGATATTTGTCGCTTCGCATGCGTGCATTGGAGTGGACTACTGAGAGTCCGACCCGGGTTTTGCCAGCCAACGTGGTAGAGCTGGTTCCAGCCCAGAGTTTCCAGTCCACCCAAACTCAGAGAGAGAGATCTGAGGGAGCTCTGTATCTGTTTGGAAAGACAAGGTTTGCCTTTTTGCTTAATTTTTGTTGGTGTTGGGGCCAGCCCCACACGATATAGTGAGGAAACTATATTGTTTAGTTTAGCGCCGGACAGCAAGGACTTATTTTTATGTTTTTTGTTTTACCTGAAAACCTTACTTTATTAATAAACCTGGCAAGCTGCCAGATTTTAAGGAAAAATTGCCTGCACGCTGATCCCCACGAGCTAATTGCCCACACGGTTCTAAAGATCAGAACCAAAAAAGGGACAACTGGGGAAGAAATAGAAACAGAGAGATATTATTCCAAAAGAGGATCAATCCGTACAAATAAGACACAGTTGGGAATCATGTGATGTGTTGCTTGTAGTAATCAATGAGATTCAAGTTTACCTATCCACAGAGCTGATTACCGCATGAAAACTAAGGCTGGCCATAGACAGAGCAAATTTCTTTCCTGCAATCACGAGATTCCCCCATCAACACAGACAGTGTAGACAGGAAAATCCCTCCTGCTGAGCCATTGTGTTCTCTCGGTGTGGGGGGAGGGGGGGCAAGGGAAGGTGGCCCTGCCGGGAGAACACCAGTGGCGGCTGGTGCTCAATATTTTGGGGAGGGGGTGGCAAACCAACGCCAACCCCCCACGGGAGACGGACAGGAATGTGGCGGCGATCAGAGGCCTCATTGCCTTAGGAAGGAGGCAGATTAAGTAAACATGGATCCAGACTGCAGCTCCTCGCTCTGGGGCCATATCTTCTCCTCCAGGCTGAACAGGAAGTGGGTCCTGACTGAGACCGGATTGGCCAAGGAGTCTCAGGAAACTGCGTCTTGATTGGCCGGGAGGAGAATCAGGAAGACAATAGTGAATATTCATTCACTATCATCACACAAGTGGGTGGGCTCGAGCACACCTTTTTTTGAAGCCGATTAGAGCCAATCATGTGCTTAAAAAAAAAAAAAGAAACCCATTGAAATCCATGCGTCCGGTGCCCTGCCTGTAGATTAGGGGCCAGGCGCATGGACTGGGGGGGCGTCGCCCGTGCGCCCCCTATGGACGGGCTGCCACTGGAGAACACAGTAATTATTGCTAGTGTCTATAACAGCCAATAGCAATAATCGCATGTAAAATCCAGCAGGCTGCTTGTACCCAAGTTGATTTATCAATCAACTTGTGTACATTCAGCTTGCCCTTACATGTTTCGAATTGCTTATGGCCAGCTTTAGATGACTGTTGTCTTGCTGTAGTTTTCACAAACTGGCCAGATAATATTTTTTAATGAAAAATTACAAAATTTGGAGCTGAACAAAAATGAAGTCAAATATTTGTTTTCTCATTTTTATCAATCAGAAAAAAACAATTTAACGGACAATGCCTTTACTTTTTCCTATACATTCAGATTTACAGTCACTCTAGCATGCATATGTGTTACCTTTTAAGCTATTTGGAAAAAAAACATTGGAGATCAAACAAACATAACATACTCCCATATGTATATGAACGCATGCCTTTAAATTGGAACCAGCTGTAAAGGTTGACCTTTGAAAACAAATACCTCCTTTAGAGTGCTTTGAGAAATGTAATGAAACTGTACAATTATGATCTATCATATGTTCATTATAAACATCAGTTATTAAAAATGTGCATGGTTCTTTATTTGGACAGAATAAAGACTTTGTTGCGCTGATTTCAGATTTGGTTGGGTTACTCTGTACTTGTCAGCTTACTCTTGTTTTTCGTGCAGCCTTAGTGAATATGCCCAACAGGGTATCACACTTTTATCTTCGGTCATGAGCAGAAACAAAATATTGCTCAACCAGCAAACTGGTCACGGCTGTTGACGTACAGAAGGACTGACTTGAGGTGATAGCTCGGTTGTTGCTCTCATGTGTCCTGACTTTTTCAGGTCAGGCCTAGCAGACCAACAGAATGCGTGTTTTCCCAGAATTATAAATTAACAGAACAGCTGACACTAGGCAGACACATGCCATTTTTGGCAGATCTTTTTTTTTATTCCAAATCCCAATCAGATTAGCAAGTTCATACATTAAAAAGAGTGTTACTGTTAGATTAAAAACTAGCAAATCCACTGGCTAGATGCATAGTGCGTACCTTACAAACCGCTCACTGTCTGACACCCCTCTCTGCATATCCCTCCATTGGCTGCCACTCGCCCAATTAATTAAATTCAAAATACTAACAATAAGTTACAAAGCCATCCACAACTCTGCTCACAGCTACATCACTAGCCAAGTTTCAAAATACCAACCTAATTGTCCTCTTCATTCCTCCCAAGACCTCCTGCTCTCCAGCTCCCTCATCACCTCCTCTCATAGTCGCCTCCACGACTTCTCCTGAGCCTCTCCCATCCTCTGGAATTCCCTACCTCAATCTGTCAGACTGTCCCCAAATCTATCCATTTTCAGGTGATCCCTGAAAACTTTTCTCTTCAGGGAAGCCTATCCTACCGCCACCTAACAACTGCACTTTTATTTTCTTCATCAGCTCATCCCCCAGAATTATTTCCCTTTCATATCACTTGACCCTTCCTCCTAGATTGTAAGCTCTAAGGAGCAGGGCCCTTTGATTCCTCCTATATTGAATTGCATTGTAATTGTAATGTCTGCCCTAATATTGTAAAGCTCTGCGAAAACTGTCGGCGCTATATAAATCCTGTATAATAAGGGCGTGAAACAAGTACATGCAATGAATTTGCCCATCTTTCTCTGATTACATTTTCCACATACAGCTTCCATACTCGTCCTGCTGTACCCACCAGTGCCCAGGATTATCTTTGTGCCTGTGTGCCCCGCACTCCTGAACACTATACACTGTACAAATTGTCAGAGGAACTAACCAAACTTCACAAAGTGGGTGGCCCTGTCAGGTGCCCCTCACCCATTAACACTTGGCTGAAAATTGTCAACCAAAAAGCATTTGCATCTAATAAGATACAGCTGCTGTTCAGGCACTATTATAAAATACAATAGGCACAGAGGGAGATTTCACTCACCAGCCACTTTATTAGCCATACCTGTTAAATTGCTTGGTAACACAAATTGCTAATCAGCCAATCACATGGCAGCAGCTCAATGCATTTAGGCATCTAGACTTGGTGAAGACAACCTGCCGAAGTTCAAACCGAGCATTAGAATGGGGAAGAAAGGGGATTTAAGTGACTTTGAATGTGGCATGTTTGTTGATGCCAGACGGGCTGGTCTGAGTATTTCAAAAACTGCTGATCTACTGGGATTTTCACACACAACCATCTCTAGGGTTTACAGAGAATGCTCCGAAAAAGAGAAAATATCCAGTTGTGCAGTTGTGTGGATGAAAATGCCTTGTTGAGGTCAGAGGAGAATGGGCAGACTGGTTTGAGATGATAGAAAGGCAACAGTAACTCAAATAACCACTCATTACAACCAAGGTATGCAGAACACCATCTCTGAATGCACAACACATTGAACCTTGAAGCAGAGGGCTACAGCAGCAGAAGACCACACTGGGTGTCACTCCTGTCAGCTATGAACCTGAAAGTGAGGCTACAATTCGCACAGGCTCACCAAAATTGGACAATAGAATATTGGAAAAACATTGTCTGGTCTGATGAGTCTTGATTTCAGCTGCGACATTCAGATGGTGGGGTCAGAATTTGGGGTAAAGAACATGAAAGCATGGATCCATCCTGTCTTGTATCAATGGTTCAGGCTGGTGGTGGTGTAATGGCGTGGGGGATTTTTTTTGGCACACTTTGGGCCCTTTAGTACCAATTGAGCCTCGTTTAAACGCCACAGCCTACCTGAGTATTGTTGCTGACCATGTCCATCCCTTTATGACTACAGAGTGCCCATCTTCTGATGGCTCCCTCCAGCAGGATAATGCACCATGTCACAAAGCTCAAATCATCTCACCACTGGTTTCTTGAACATGACAATGAGGTCACTGTACTCCAATGGCCTCCACAGTCACCAGATCTCAATCCAATAGAGCACCTTTGGGATGTGGTGGAACAGGAGATTTGTATCATGGATGTGCAGCTGGCAAATCTACAGCAACTGCATGATGTTATCATGTCAATATGGACCAAACTGTTTCTAACACCTTGTTGAATCTATGGCACAAAGAATTAAGGCAGTTCTGAAGGCAAAAGGGGGTCCAACCCGGGACTAGCAAGGTGTACCTAATAAAGTGGCCAGTGAGTGTATATACTGTATATATATTGTGGATGGAGGAATCAAGTATTTTTTCATTCAGCCTGCAAGCATCAGAGCATCAACCTTGTATCATGATGAAAAGCCGGCACTTTGGTAAAATCCACAAACAAATCTTCTTTATTTCTAAGGAACAATGCATATAATCCACTGAAAATGGCAACATATTTTGGCCATAAGGCATTAATCATGGCTAATATTAAAGAACTTTAACGCACTTAATATAAAATATAGACAGACACATGATAGTGAAGGGTGGAGTGAGTTAAAATAGACAGCTATATGCAAAACTGTCTCTGAGTGTGGAAAAAAAATATTTAAAGACATATATTTGTATTGTTTTTCCATACTCCAGACTGATTTTTTGCATTGTACTGCATGTATCGTGTATTTTACCTCACTCCACCCTTCACTATTGTATATCTATCTATATTTTATATTAGGAGTGTTAAATTGTTTAATGTTAGCTATGATTTAAGTGGATGTAAACACACACATATACCCAGTGAGGTGAAAAGCCTCAGATGATACACAGGGATGAAATAAATCTCCCTACATAAGTTTTCCATCTATATCTGTTGTCTTCACCTTGATATACTGTTTAGAAAGTGCACATTCTGTTCGAATTTTCTCTTCCTGGTTCCCCTGTAGGAGGGGATCATTGCTAGACACTGTGAGACAGCTGATTGGAGGAAAGGCACACACCCCCTCCCCACACATGCAGAGCTTGCCTGTGTATAGTTTAGCAGTCTATTTATAGCAACCTCCTCCGACACACACTTTGGGTCTCTGAGAGCTTGTCAAAAGTTATCAGGCTGATAACAGAGGAACGGAGCAGGACAGAGCTACGAGACACAGGGCTTTGAAGAGAGATAAGCAAACTCTGCAGATATATGTGCCCAGCTCAAATTTAATGAATTGGGTTTACATCCACTGTAAGGCCTAATGACTGAAACACATAGGCATTTTCAGTGGATTTCTTTCTTTGTTCCTTAGAAATAAAGAAGATTTGTTTGTGGATATTACTGAAGTGCCAGGTTTTCATCATGATACAGTCTTACTAGAGCCTGCAACGGCTGTCAGCCAGAGAACCAATCAATGTTTCTCATCAAGTGGATTAGTGACGTGGGGGTAGCAGTACTGTGTGGGTGCTTTTTGTCCAGAAGGTGCGCAACATTGACCAATTTTCTTTCTGCCTGTATTACTGCAGTAGCATTAAGGTTGCAGTTGGACCCCATGGGCATCCAGCAGGGTCTAGGCTGCTGTATAGGTTCCCTTGTGTATGATCTGTCTCTGCCTATAGATATAATAGAAATCTATGGGAATGGACAATTTTCAATACTCACTGGCCTGTGACTTCACATTAGATACTAACTGTAATATTTAAGGTGTGTTCTAGATGGAAGTGGTAAAAATACAAAAGTACAATTTTTTTATTTTTTGCTAATCTTTTTATTTAGTAGCAGTGGAATAAATGCAATCTCATTTGTACGTTGGATATTACTGTCCAAAATCAAAGACAAAAACTCATCAAAATACCAAATCTTCAAGGTGCAAAACTTAAAGTGAATAAATGAAATACATATAATTCACAACAAATTATAACAACCAATAAAGTGCTATGTGATACCCTAAAAAAGTGCTGAGTGCAATTTGTACATATAAAGTTCATATAAGAAAACCCATAGAGTCCTCAATAAAGTGCTTGCTGTGACATCCAATAAAGTGCTTGCTGTGATAAGATACCAAAATGGTGACTTGATAATAAACAAAATCTACCAGTTCATGCTCTCAAGTGACAACACTGCACTCACCAGTAAAAAATCGAAGGTCATAAAACGCCTCAGGTAAGTGTGTCCCCAATTGGAGTTGAAATCACTCATTTATCTGCATTCAGGGTAATTTGGGCAGTAAAAGATCGGTACCACATCAAACAAGATTCGTCAATCTTTAAAAAATCTTTCCGTGGCCTCAAAAGCATGGAAGAAACATAACAGATGTCCTCATGGTGTAGTATTATAAACTTTTATTCCAAGGTATTCAAAATTCCACTTACATAAAAACAGAGAAAACGAGCATCGAATAAGGAAATCAGGAACGCCGGTTTGCTCTCCACCTGCGTTCCATAGACTGGAAGTGACGTATGCCAGAAAGTCCCACCCTATGTGTTTTGTCAGTGTGAGTCTGACGTCATCAGGGGTCACTTTTATAGCTGTAAGACACGCAGCTCTTCATTAATGATTTACTTTTGTGCAGTTACCTATTACTATATAAGATTGAATATTATGCCTGTCTAATAATCAAAGCATTGCAAAACACCACTGGTGTGTATTTATTTGTGGCCCACTAGAGAAAGCTACTGCTCCTGTGAGGGACACAGTCACATCCAGAGGGTGCTAAGCACACAGGCCTATGTGCTTCTAGGCATATTCTTTTTTAACATATTCATTAAGCTGCCCTTCTTTACAGCAGTCTTTTTTTTTTTTATATCACTTAAATCTAGACAAAGTCCATATGATGTGCAAATGAGGCATTTACTACATTGATATTTTTGTAAAGCTGCAGACTGGTTGGGTATTTAGTCCGACTGCCAGACACCTGGATACATTATTTAGACAGCACACATGCCAGACGTCCCCAGTGCCTGCCCAAAATGTGTCTTCCACTCTTCTCTATCCCCAGTCCAGACTCCAGTGACCACACACTGTCCGGTCTACTACTGCTGGCTTCTGTCTTCTCTGTTTACTACTGCTGGCCTCTGTCCCCCTCACTGATGTTCAGAGTTTACACATCATAGCTTTACAGGGCCAACAAAAGCAGGCACCTCTCAGGACAGACCACCAGCAGCTAAAGGAGCCCTCTTCTCCCTGCCTATGTATCTCCTGGGCTGACAGGATTATCCAGCTTCATAGGAGCCTCAGTAGAAGGAGCAGTGCAACTGATCAGCCTCTGTAGAAGGAGCAACCCACAGCTTACAGAACAGAACAGCAGAAGACAGGTATGCCATCCACCCCGCTGCCCGCCTGTCCACCCCACTGCCTTTCTGTCCATCCTGCTGCCTGCCTGTCCATCCCGTTTCCCCCCTGTCCATTTCGCTGCCCCCCCTATCCACCCTGCTGCCCGCCTGTCCATCCCACTACCTACCTGTCAATCCTGCTGCCCGCCTGTCTACCCTGCTGCCCCCCCAATCCACCCTTTTCCCCCATAGTCCACCCCGCTGACCCAAGCCATCTCCCTGCTGTAGGGTTCTTTGGAGTGCTGTGGTTAGGGTTGTCCATTTTGGGGTGCCTTGGATAGAATGGACTGATTTGGGATGTTGTAGATAGAATGGGCCACTTTGGTGTGTTGTGGATATAGTGGGTTGCTATAAGTAGGGTGGAAAAGTATTAACTGATTGCGCCGTGGATCAAAAGACTTCTTAATGAGGGAGTGTTCTTCCCCCTGGAAGGCTGCTATAGACCAGTAAACTATACTGTGAATAATGCAAACAAATAATAAGCGCCAACCTAATAGTCAAAAATGAACAAATAATAATCAAAGTGATATGTAAAAAACAGTAAGTGACCGTCCACCAATGATATGAATCCAATCAAATATAAAGTCCATTAGTGTCCATCATAAATAAATAAGTGACAATAGTGCTCTTCAGTGCTTCAAATAATACAAAGGTGCCACATCACACGTGCCAGGTGCCAGGATCCCACTGGTGTCCCTACTCACCAGAGCGAATGGACCCACTGCTTTGCAGTCAGTGGGTCAAAAATCGCAAAGTTGATGACCGATGGTCTCTGGCTGGACACTGGAGTAAGGGATGTACCTCCTTCCCCTTTTACTGGCAAGCCTCGGAGCGCACTGGAACTGGTGCTTTTTTACCTCTTTCCCCTCTGTTCAGAGCGAATGGACCCACTGCTTTGCAGTCAGTGGGTCAAAAATCGCAAAGTTGATGACCGATGGTCTCTG
>BLSH010057867.1:93585-106001 GCA_018402905.1 Glandirana rugosa
CCCCCCCCCCCCCCCCCCAGCAAACAGATCAGCCATAGCCACCTCTCCCCCCCCCCCAGTCGGTCACCCGAAACAACCCCCCGTCTGGATTTCCAGCCAGCGCTTACCCCATCTATGGCGTGTGCGACGGGTGGCAGCTTCCCCTTGCTTTTCCTCCTCTGCATCACGGCCTCTCCTCCCTCCTCCTGCTAGGGCAATTGGAACGTTTCTCCTTTCAGACAATCGGGAAACTGGTCACGACCCGCTTCCTGATTGGCCAGGAGGAGAATCAGTGTGACAATAGCGAATATTCATTCGCTATTGTCACACAACTGGGTGGGCCCGGGGCGCAGTGCTCTGTGTCCCGAGCCCACCCTATTTTGAAGCCTATTACAGTCTCTGGCTCTAATCATGTGCGTCAAGAAAAAAAAAAACCCTGACTGGAATCCATGCGTCCGGTGCCCCGCATGTAGATTAGGGGGCCAGATGCATGAATAGAGGGGATGCATCCGTGCACCCCATACGGACGGGTTTTCATCCAACTTTACACTCTCTGGATCAAAGTAACATTAAAAGTCACATCAAAGTAGTGCAGGTTGATTTTCAAAGTCGCATAGATGAGAACCGGTGCCATTGAAATCAATGGGCTGTGACTTGTCATGCGACTTTATGTGTCCAGTCGCACTAGTGGCAACGGAACCTTAAACTCATTACTCACATGTAATGAGCAATATAAATCGATCTGTATTCTTCCAAACTTACAAAAGTATTCCTTTGTACCTTATTTCTTTCATATATTGCGCCAGTCAAGTGACAATGCTTCCCCAGCTCCCCCCGTTGTTCACAGCATATGGGCGTGTGCCACAGCATGCACACAGCGCCCATCAGTGCTAATCACAGTGCAATGCAGAAACAACTACGTGGTTCTACACTGTAGAAAATCTGCAGCATGTTGCATTATAAACCATCTCACAGTTTCTAACAGACAGTGTGTGTGTGTCTGTGTGTGCTGCTGGAACCATGAAGAATGAGCAGAACATACTTCCAAAGCCTGCCCTCTATCCCTCTCTCTCTCAGGAGAAGCTGCCAGCCATAATGAGGCTACGAAGACAGGAGGAGATCATGTTCTGTGAAGGATAGGAGGGATGGGGTAGAACTAGGTATGCCTGTCTAAGAAAGACCGACAACCTTTTCAGGTAGTGAAAGACAGCTTGGCAAATTCATATAAAGGAAGATAGCATTGTCGGTGAAGAACAGGAAGAAGCAGATTGCCTAGGTTAGATAAGACTTTCTAAGCTAGACAATCATCTAGCCAGCAAATGAATAATATCAAAGATAAAGATATTTAACATACTATTTATAGTAAAAATTTAATTTTTGACTAGAGTTACGCTTTTCCTCATGGGATGGTGGTAGTAAGAGTTTCAAGAACCCATAGATTGATTTTCAATGGGGGGTTTTGTGATAGGCCAAAAAAATTAGCTGATTGGGAATGTCCTGGAAGTTCTGCAGGGTCCTCTAGGATAGGACATTTAAGGTCTCCTGACCCCCCAGAACATTCCAGAAATTCTCAGGACCCACATTTAAGCAGGAGGATGAGGGGGTCTTTGCCAGTCGCCGGAGGGATATTTGAAGAGTGTCTCGCTGATTTTGGCTGATTTTGTTTGCAGTATTTATTGATTAAAAGGGTTATGGTGAATTGTTAATTGTTTATATTTGTGAAAACCAATAAACAAGGTGACAGCCGTTATTAATCTAGTTTGGTGTGTCTAGTGTTCTTTGTATGTTTGGAATTTATGCCGCCTATTGTCCCATGTGACATCACATCCGCTTTTACCGTGAAACATGTCATCATTTTCACACCTGCAAATCATGTAGTATTTTCATGTTTTTGTCCAACCACTGTGTATATTAGTTTTAGTTTTTAACAGTGTTAAGCCTCATACACACGAGACGACGATCGTACGTACGATCGTCTCAAATCGTATGCTGGCTGTTGTATCTAGCATACTGACTGCACTACACGATCGTACAACCACAGAAAAACGTTCAGGTGCATGTAATTAGCATCCGGCCATTCCTGATTTCGGAGCATGCGTGTTTTGCACAATACAACTTGTTGTACCAACTGCTCTGTACACACAATACAACGGTTGTATGACCGCTTGTTGGTACGACCAAGTTTCCTAGTCTGCTCATACAACTCCCCTTGCACGACCATCGTATGTGGGCTGTTCTAATCGCGCATACGAACGATCAATTTCGCATACAACGGACATGCATACGACCTGTTATACGATCGTCGTCCCGTGTGTACGAGGCTTTAGACCCTTTTACAAGCTCCTACACCTGCTTATGTGCAGACTGGGGAGATTTTCCACCTCTTTCTGTTTCCACTATCTTAAAATGCTCTGTCAGTAAAATCAATTTGGGCAAAACGAATACCTATAGCAGAAGAGATGAATACTTACCTTTCCAGATGTCTCTCTGCTCAAAAGGAATCCACCAATGAAATTTGCTTAACCACTTGCCGACGGCTGATCAGCATTTGACGGCGACAAGGTGGCTCTGTAACGCGGAATCGCCGCCATATGACGGCGGCCGCCGGAGGCGCGCCCGCGCTCACTGTGTCTGGGGAGGGCCAGGGAGCGGGTGCGGCGGATTCGATCTCCGCCGGCCTCCCACGATGCCCCCCCGGAGTGAAAGAACGGAGGTCCGTGTAAGTAAACACGGACCTCCATTCTGTGAGGGGGGAAGGGCTGTGATCACAGCCTTCCTCTACACGGAAGCTGTGATCGCTTCCCTTCCCCAGCTAGGGCAGTCCCCCCACAGTTAGAACATGCCCAGGGAACACTGTTAACCCTTAGAGCGCCCCCTGCAGGTTAACCCCTTCACTGCCAATGGCATTTACACAGTAATCAGTGCATTTTTATAGCACTGATCGCTGTATAAATGCCAATGGTCCCAAAAAAGTGTCAAAATGGTCCAACATGTCCGCTGAAATATCGCAGTACCGCTAAAAAACGCAGATCGCCGCCATTACTAGTAAAAAATAAAAAAAATAAAAACGCCAGAAATTAATTCTCATCATCCGTAAACGCGACCACTTTTGCGCAAACCAATCAATAAACGCCGATTGCAATTTTTTTTATCACAAATATGAGGAAGAATATAAATCGGCCAAAACCGATGAAAAAAAATGTTTTTTTATATTTTTTTTTTGGATTTGTATTTTAGCAAAAAGTAAGAAATTAGTTTTTTTTTTGCAAAATTGTCGCTCTTCTTTTGTTTATAGTGGCGATCAGAAATGACGCAGAGGTGATCAAATACCACCAAAAGAAAGCTCTATTTGTGGGAAAAAAAGGACGCAAATTTTGTTTGGGTACAACGTCGCACGACCGCGCAATTGTCAGTTAAAGCGACGCAGCGCCAAATCGCAAAAAGGGCTCTGGTCCTAAAGGGGGAAATCCTTCCGGTCCTTAAGTGGTTAAGGAGATTTCTAGGAATGTGGATCTCCTGTGTCCCCCGCTGCGCTCAGCGGTTCTACCTGCCAGCCTTCACTTCACTGCTGGGTTCTGTACCCATGTAGTGGTTGGTGGAAAGAACCACCTGGCATCTCCCATGAAGATAAAGAAGATCAACACTCCTGGAGGTGTCAGTGTCCCAGCCGACTTTACAGAAGAATTCCTCTTGAGGGGAGCAGCATTTGACAAGACAGACTGTGGGGAAGGTAAGCATCTTCTTTTTTACATGTATTCTTTTGGCCTGAATTTATTTTTACTGACCAGGTTGTTTTAAATGCATTTTCAGTATATTCCTAATTAGTATCAACCAGGGTCTGCTCACAGAACGTACTCTACAAAAGGGAAGCAAAAAGTTCAGCAGATAACAATGCCCATGCTGTCACCAGGACAGAAGGTGAGGAGAAATTTTCCCAACATGGCTACTAAAACATGACAAATGATTTACCACTTTACAATCAATAAAAATGTATTGGATGGAATTTCACTTTAACCTTTGAGTATATGTAAACCAACATGTTTTGCCATTTGTGTCCCACTGGGAACTTTGCCCTTCATTTCCTGTCCCAGAAATGCAACAGGAGGTTAGAGGAAAGGAAAGTTGTCCCCAGGACAAATGTCCACGTTGGAAGATTTCCCCTCCTCTCTTGTTCTCGTGACAACTCCAAAACTTTGGATTTCCACTCATGCTTTGTCTTGGTGACAGTGGTCACTGGTACAATTAGAGGGCTGAATATCCCTGATGGGGACACAGGAAAAAAGTGACAGAAAGTCTAGCCCCTCAATACTCGAAAACTAAAAGAAGGTTTGGCCTAGGGATCCAAATGTAAACCATAAAGCAGTTCAATAAATAAGATACAATTTGATAGACAATTTTATTCACATTGTGAGGGAAAAAATGATAATGATAATCTCCTGGTTAAATATAAAAAAAAATCTGTTACCAGCATAAAAAGTCATACAAGAGACATTATTGTGATTTCTTTAATCTACAAATTAGTATATGTACATGTGTTTTTCAGTTGCATTTTGGCGCATTTCTATGTTTTTTTTTACAAGTTATGTTGATGAAGTACTAGCTGCATCAAAGGTAAGTTATTTTCAACTCTTAAATAGAGTTGTAAATAGAAAGCAGACATCTGTAATCTATGATGGAACCACAAATATAGACAAAACACATTGTGCGTGAATATTTTATGAGGCATGCAGTTCCATGGGTGCACTTAACTGCCTCTTTTTTTGCTTTGAAACTTTGCAGGGATATTTGCCAAAATCTAAAAGCTTTTATGTGTTATTCAGCAAATATTGTTCATTCAAATTCAAATCCTCTTAATAATGTTTTAAAGAGCACCTACAGGTCAGAAATAAGTTCAGTTGGAAAAATGTTGGTATTATCCAAAAATACATTCCAATTCTGTTAAAGTAAAAAAAAAAGTTGCTTTGTTTTAGTTTGAATATTCATTTGAATATTATCAATTACAATCATATTTGGCTCTTTTTACATACTTCTGCCACATGATTCTGAGTTGTACAACATCTCTCTCTGAGAATATAGGGTATCCTGCTCACAGTAAAGGCCCGTACACACGGTACGATTATCAGCCAACAACGGTCATACGACAGCCTGTTGTCCAATAATCCGACCGTTAGTACGCACGATTCGACAGCCAATTTCCAATTATCGTCCAACAGAAGTTGTCTGAGAAGACTAGAAAACTTTTAGATAGATAGATAGATAGATAGATAGATAGATAGATAGATAGATAGATAGATAGATAGATAAATAGATAGATAGATAGATAGATAGATACAATTTTATTGTCATTGCATTGTACAGGTACATAACAACGAAATGCAGTTTGGCATCTACCAGAAGTGCAAAAAGTAGCTATCGTGCAAAGGCGTTGGCCAATTTTCGGCTCGTGTGTACAGAAGTTGGTCAGACAAAAGTTGGAAGTGCAAACATGCATGCTCGGAATCCAGAAAGTGTTCGGTCGTGTAAACCTGCATCCGTAATTCACAAATCACATTCACCTGAACTTCCTCTTTATATGCTCGTAGCACGCCACTACGTTCGCCTAGGTCGGACGATTACTTGACTACTGTCAGTACGCTAGACAAAACAACGGACAACCAATTTGGACAGAAGTCGGACGTGCAGTTCTACGATCATCGGCACGTGTGTATGAGGCTTTAGGCCTTGTTCACATGGGCATACATAAGCACGCACCTGTGTGAGGGCCATTTTTGCCCACAGTGGATGTACAGGTTTTCCATGCATCCAGGTGCAGGTAGTCTCATTAATGTCAATTGAGACACAGCGGCTGCACTGCCACAGCCGGTGCTCCCAATTGGCATCTGCAGAGGTGCGGATGCATGTCCCCAAATGCAAACAGTGTGAGTTTGGGGCCGAACACCTACATAGAGGTCAAATTGGGAGCAGCAGCTGTGTCTGTGCAGCCGCTGTGTCCCAATTGACATGAATAACACTGCCTGCACATGGATGCATGAAACAGTATTGCATCTCGTACGGGCAAAGATAGCCCTCACATGGGTATATGCCTAAGTACAGTACATTCGTGCGAGCGAGGCCTAAAGGAACACGCTAATATGAACTATTGCAGGTGTAGATTCATGGCTATTGTTAGGTTAAAGATTCCTCCAACTGATGGGGTTTGGTAAGCAAGACACATTATGCCAGGCTAAACGTTAGATTCTTATCAGGTAGGTTGTTTTCCATGTTTAAATATGAAATATTAATGTCTGTGTTTGAGTTTACCTTAAAGCGTTACTAAACCCAGGACCCTGCATTCACGATATCTGGTCTCCCACAGTACAAAAAACATGGAAATATAATTATTTTAATAAATATAAACTGCTAAATACCTTTTCTCATCAGCAGTATATAGCAGTCTTGTGACTTCTGTTAGTGTTCAGCCAAGCACTGGTAAAAGCTTGTAGGAGGAGTTTTCTGACTGACCTATGAGACTGCAAGATCCCTGACCCTCTGTCTGGACAGTGTTGATTGACTCTGTGCTGATCACATGCATCCTCCCAAGACAAAAATACTTCTCTAGCAATACACACCAAATTAAGCAGCCTGACTCCATAGGCTCTGTGTTATCAGGAAATTATCAGGGGGCAGTGGAAGGAGGGGAGGATCTGTACATACAGGATCAAACTGGCTTTTTACATAATGCAGAGGATTAACCCCTTAGGTTCCACAGTGAGTATAACAAACATGCTTTACTGCATATACATGCTGATTTTACTGTTGTGGGTTGACTAACACTTTAAAGTCTAAGTTCACATTTAGTAAAAAAATAATAAATGCACATGATTTTGCAGGTAAAAAAAATGTACATTTATCATTTTTTTTACACCTACATTTACTGCTGTAGAGTGGCAGCGTAGCGGGAATCACCGTATATAGACGGCGATTTGCGCAGGCGCAGCTAATGGGCGCACTCTCGTGCCCGCTGCATGAGTGTGGCCGCGGGTCGGGCGGACTCAATGTCTGCCGGCGACCTGTGATCGCCTTCTACTGAAGAACAGGGAACTGCAAATGTAAACGCGGCGGTTCCCCCAATTCTGTCAGACGGCATGACAGTGATCTACTGATCCCTGTCATCGGGATCAGTTAGATCTGTCATGCCCCTGCCAGCCCAGCACCCACACAGTTAGAACACAGTGAGGGAACACACTTAACCCCTTGATCAACCCTTAGTGTTAACCCCTTCACTGCCAGTGACATTTATACAGTAATCCAGTGGTTCTCAACTCCTGTCCTCGGGACCCACCAACAGGCCAGGTTTGCAAGATCACTGAAATATATCACAGGTGATATCATTTGCTACTCAGTGATCGCAGTATTCTAGTCTGCATCTCCCCAAGGTAATACTAAAAACCTGGCCTGTTAGTGGGTCCCGAGTTGAGAACCACTGCAGTAATCAGTGGCTATTTTTAGATCTGATCACTGTATAAATGTCGATGGTCCCAAAAAAGTGTCAAAAGTGTCCAATATGTCCGCCGCAATATCGCAGTCCCAATAAAAATTGCAGATCGCTGCCATTACCAGTAAAAAAAAAATAAAAATAATAAAAATGCCATCAATCAATCTTATCGTTTGTAGACGTGATAACTTTTGCGCAAACCAATCAATAAACGAATATTGCGATTTTATTTACCAAAGATATGTAGAAGAATACATTTTGGCCTAAACTGATGAATAAAATAGTTTTTTTATTTTTATTTTTTGGATATGTATTATAGCAAAAAAGTAAAAAATATTGTTTTTTTTTCAAAATTGTTGCTATTTTTTTGTTTATAAAGCAAAAAATAAAAACCACAGAGGTGATCAAATGCCACCAAAAGAAAGCTCTATTTGTGGGAAAAAAAGGACATCAATTTTGTTTGGGTACAACATCGCATGATCGCGCAATTGTCAGTTAAAGCGTCGCAGTGCCGAATTGCAAAAAGTGCTCTGGTCCGGAAGGGGGTCAATCCAATCCTGTTTTTTGTATATATATATATATGTGTGTGTTTTATTAATTTTTCACTCACTACTTCGGACCATTTATATTGATGTGGTACTATACTCTTTTTGACTACACTTGTATATTGTTTTCACCATTAGCGCTGCATATACTGTATTTTACACTATGGTGGATTGAGTGGTCTACTGTTTTTTTAAATATATTTAGAGTTTATGGCTTGTGCATATTCTTTAGTATAAACGTATTAAAATCAGTAGAGAACTTAGTTCCTTTTGTAGTTTCTAGAGCAGATTTGCCGACCTGCAACTGTAAGCATGGAGATGACATCATCAGAAGTCCTGAGATATAGAGAAACTGTTTTCACCTTTCAGCTTGTAGCCAAATATCATTATTAAGCTGACCAACATTTTAACCAGTTCCACACCGCCTACCGTCTATTTACGGCGGCAGTGTGGACGCTGGGCGCGAATCGCCGTAAAAAATCGGCGATCTGCGAGTGTGCCCGTGGCTTGGGCGGACCCAATGTCCGCCGCCGAGCCGCGATGGGTGGTCACAGCCAAAGAACGGGGAACCGCCAATGTAAACACGGCGGTTCCCCGCTCTGTTAGTGGGGGCATGGGAGATTTACTGATCCCTGTCACTGGGATCAGTTAGATTGCTCATGCCCATGGTAGCCCAGCCCCCCCACAGTTAGAACACACCCAGGGAACATAGTTAACTCCTAGATCACCCCCTGCAGGTTAACCCCTTCAATTCCAGTGACATTTACACAGTAATCGGTGGATTTTTAAATTTCTGATCGCTGTATAAATGTCATTGGTCCCAAAAAAGTGTCAAAAATGTCCAACATGTCCACTGCAGAGCGCCGCCATTACTAGTAAAACCCCAGAAATGAATTCTCGTCATCCGTAAACGCGCCCACTTTTGCGCAAACCAATCAATAAGCGCCAATTGCGATTTTGTTTTTCTTTTACCAAAAATATGAGGAAGAATATAAATCAGCCAAAACCGATGAAAAAAATCTTTTTTATATATTTTTTTTGGATTTGTATTTTAGCAAAAAGTAAGAAATTTGTTTTTTTTTTGCAAAATTGTTGCTCTTCTTTTGTTTATAGCGGCGATCAGAAATGACACAGAGGTGATCAAATATCACCAAAAGAAAGCTTTATTTGTGGGAAAAAAATGACACACATTTCGTTTGGGTACAATGTCACATGACCACGCAATTGTCAGTTAAAGCTACGCAGTGCCGAATCACAAAAAGTGCCCTGGTCCTAACCTGGGAAATCCTTCCGGGGCTGAAGTGGTTAAAGGAGATCTTTGGTCATAGCATCAGGGCCGGCTCTACCACTAGGCGGAGTAGGCGGCCGCCTAGGGCCCCACTACCACCAGGGGCGCCAATCCGCTTTTGATTCGTCACTGCTCTGCATCAATCACTCATGTCACAGGAGAGCTGCGGCTGGCAGCACCCCAGGGCGGTAAAATGAGGCGGATCCAGGGGCACAGGTGCGGGCCTGTGGACCATGGCTAAAAAAAAAATGGGTAGAGAGGCTCTGCAAAAAATCTCTACCTCCGCCTCCTCCATCGTATAAATTGGCAGGGCAAAGGGGCTGGAGTCAGGGGCAGAGCCAAAGGGGGGCGGCAAAATGAGGTTTCGCCTAGGGTGTCAAAAATCCTTGCACCAGCCCTGCATAGCATACACTTTAATTTTTTAACATCAGCATTGTAATAGCAATATAAACAATAGTTATTTTAGCAGCTTCCTTAAAACTCTCTTTTTATATTGTAAGTGCTGCCTGTCTGCTGGCCATCTCTTACCACAACTTCCTGGATTCCCTGCATGCTTTGCAGCCTCTCCTCTGCTGTTTATGTTCAATTGCTAAGGACTACATATCCCATGGTACCTTGATGCCTGCGAGCAGTGATTCCTGTACTGACTCTGCTTCCTGAAACTCCTCTCAGCACCTCTGTAATGCAGAAGGCAGGCTCAGTGAAATGAAATGTGTCACACAGCAGTGCCTACTCACAGGGCATTGTGAATATGTGTCACAGAATCAATAAAAGCAAATGTGTGGGGATCTTCACAATGTAAGTTTAAGTTAAGTTAATGTCAAGCAAGTTACACAGTCCATTTGGTCCATTCTTTTGACAAATCCTGTTATACCTCAGTCTAAGCATTTCAAGAAATATCAGATCAAAATGGCACAAACTCTATATGTATGAGAATGAGTCCATATGGGGAGCAGAAACAACTGATCCTGCAGCACCTTGTATGGATAAGGATAAGATCCAGATAGTGCAAACAGTGGAGGTAGAACAGAAGGTCTCAAAAAAGGAATATTATCAGGTACAATTATTGAAGGATAAAAATAATATCCACTTACATAGTATACAGAAACATGCACAGTATCCACATTGCAGCACAGGCAGAAAACTAGATCAAGAAGCTAACAAGCTGTCAACCTGAAGTGAGCACTGGCATGCTGGATTCTCCTTTGGCAGTGGTCCGCCATGCCAGTGCCGGCTCCAGGTTGACAGCTCGCCAGCTTCTTGTTATTTTTGACATAGTCCTCTGTGCTGCAACCTGGGTTATGTGCATGTTTTTGGACACTTCCTATCTAAGTGGATATTGTTTTTATTATTAAATGTATCTGATATTACCCTTTCCTGCTCCCTTCTGTTCTACTTCCACTCTTTAACCACTTCAGCCCCCGAAGGATTTCCCACTTTAGGACCAGAGCACTTTTTGTGATTCGGCACTGCATCGCTTTAACTGACAATGGCGCGGTCCTGCCCAAGCAAAAATGGCGTCCTTTTTTCCCCACAAATAGAGCTTTCTTTGGGTGGTATTTGATCACCTCTGCGTCACTTCTGATCACCGCTATAAACAAAAAAAGAGGGACAATTTTGAAAAAAAAAAACAATATTTTTTACTTTTTGCTATAATACATATCCGAAAAAATAAATAAATAAAAAAAACAAATTTATTCATCAGTTTTGCCCGATATATATACTTCCTCAGATTTGTGGTAAAAAAAAATTGCAATTGGCGTATATTGATTGGTTTGCGCAAAAGTTGCTGCGTTTACAAACCATAAGAATTAATTTATGGCGTTATTACGTTTTTTTTACTAGTAATGGCGGCGATCTCTGATTTTTATCGGGACTGCGCTATTGCAGCGGACAGATCGGACATTTTTGACACTTTTTTGGGACCATTGACATTTATACAGCGATCAGATCTAAAAATATCCACTGATTACTCTAAAAATGTCACTGGCAGGGAAGGGGTTAACCTGCTGGGGGCAATCAAAGGGTTAACTGTGTTCCCTAGGCATGTTCTAACTGTGTGGGGGCTGGGCCGGCAGGGGCATAACAGATCTAAGTGATCTTGAATAGAGGGATCAGTAGATCTCTGTCATGCCCACTGACAGAACGAGGAATTGCCGTGTTTACATTGGTGGTTCCCCGTTCTTCCTGTATAGTAGGTGATCGCGGGTCGCCGGCGGACATCGAGTCCGCCCGACTTGTGGCCACACCAAGGGAGCACGCAGCGGGCACGAGAGCGCACGTCTGCCCGCCCCCTAGCCGTGCCTGCGCGAATCGCCATTTATAAATGGCGATTCGCATTACGTTGCCACTCTGCAGAAGTAAATGTACGCAAGCTGGTGGTTAACCGGTTAAAATAATGGAAATTTAATGTGGAAATGAATCTCCTAGATTGTAAGCTCTAACGAGCATGGCCCTCTGATTCCTCCCATATTGAATTGTATTTTAACTGTACTGTCTGCCCTGATGTTGTAAAACACTGTGCAAACTGTTGGTGCTATATAAATCCTGTGTAATAAAAATAATAATATGATTTTACATTTTGTGGAGATACACTGTAAAGGAAACCTGTCAGGAAAAATATGGAGTTGACATTGCAAACTTGGTTTTAAAATTTGAACTCCAGGGCTGTGAGAGCCCTGAGGAAGAAAGCCGTCTCCTTTGACATGGGTTAGTAGGGAAGATCAGGTGACATCATCTGTGCATGTTCCATTCCCACTATATGATGCTTTTATTTGACTGGTGCAGCCACTACACCTTATTTCTATCTTAAAAAAAGGAAGATAAGCCACTTTTTATGAAATTATCATAAGAGTACCTTCATCCTATCAATTTGAAAGAACCCATACATACATGAGGCAATATTGGATTTTCGTGGTACGGTATGAATTCACAAAGGACTTTTTTTTATAAAAGTACAAATTTATTTGAAGTGTTAAAAAAATGCCCACATGTTATACAACATATAAACACTTTTCACATTATTGGAGAGCAATGAAAAACACCAATTACTCTGATATGAACTGGAGCAAGGCGGATGTCCCCCAGGGATTAATGAGATCAATTCTTACAAACCATTTTTATAAACGGC
>BLSH010057867.1:114367-126483 GCA_018402905.1 Glandirana rugosa
TTTCCCTCTATGTTTATACTACATTCATGCCATAAAGATAAAGGGGACTTGACGTCTTCAATGAATACTCTGATTTAAAACTTTTATTCTCCAAACCGATTAAATGATATCCTTTCTCTAAACACTAAATCCATTTTAATTTCGTCCTTGACTGGCTCTAAGTTTGGTAATTACCCGTCTGACTACAATGGTTCAACTAACTAGTTGAACCCATGTTGGTGTTGGTCGGACGACCTAAGTGAACGTTAATAGTGACAATATCGGTGATCGCTATTAGTGAGAGAAGTGGCGGGTGCGGGGGGGGGTGGGGGGTGTGCCCTCTTCTGTTAAATTTGTACTTTTATAAAAAATTCCTTTGTGAATTCATACCGTACCATGAAAGTCCAATATTGCCTCATGTATGTATGGGTTCTTTCTTATCTCTTTCTAGTTTACCCCACAACTCTATGCAATGCTATGAGAACCAACCAAGGACTGGACTAGAAAGAGAAGTAAGGCTGGCCATAAACAGTGCAAATTTGCACGATTCCCTCAGACAGTGTTGACAGGGGAATCATGAATTGTCTTCTCCCGTGTGGGGGGTGGGGGGGGGCGTGGGCGGTGAAGAGAGTGATTATCGCTAGTGGCTATAACAGTGATAATTGCAAGTGAATCCAGCAGGCTGGTTGTGGTTGTACCCAAGTTGATCAATCAACTTGGTAACATCAGTCTGCCCATTAATGGTTTGAATCTCGGTCAGTTCCTGCTTTAATTTTACCTAAATCACAAATCTCTTTCCTATAGTAAATTAGCCAAACCTCTTATTTTCAAAATTTAGTCTCATAAGTAACTTCTGCAGTTCAGGGGAAATAGAAATACCGTACTTACATCATATTTGTATCTCCCTTTTTCAAACGCCAAGATTTTATTTGCTTTTCCAGCTTTTTCTCCACATTAAGTTCTGCAGATTGGGTAACTGATAAACAATATCCCTAATACCCTCTCCAGATCTGTTTTCTTCAAGCTGAATTCAGGGGATATGTTGTTGAATTTAGGAAATGCCAATTAAGGCCTGATTCCTGTTGTGCCAGACTTCCTCCTCACATGTAAATAGCATGTATCCAAGATAATTTTATAGAGTTGGAACAGTGTGCCATACTGTCACTTTGTGCTACACAGTAAAAGACTGCCACTATTGATGGGGAAGAGTGGCTGTGGTTTGTGAACCTATAGAAACTGTTCAGTCATCACATTTCTACCTTTTTCCACCACGACTGTTCCTCTTTTAGACACGAAGAACGCATCATATTAAAGCTGATCTCCACAGGAAATTTTGAAGTTACCCTTTCAGTGCCCCCCTCCCGAACTGTAAGGGTTAAAGCGGTATCTACATGCAATTGCATTTTTTTAAAACACCTCCTCGGAGCTTCCTTTTTTTCAGTAGTCCCCTGACTGCGTTGCTGGATTCCCTTTTCTCTCTGTGCCCCTTGTGCCAACAGGACCAATAGTGTCCTGCGTGAGTCTCCGCAATGTGCATGCTCCCACTCTGTACCTGCAAATGGTTGCATGTACAGTTGTACTACAAAGTAGGAATGCACACATTGCAGAGACTCACACAGCACTCCATAGGTTCTGGGGGCACAAGTAGAACAGAATATAGCACAGTAGCTAGGAGACAATTGAAAAAAGAGAGCTCCAAAGAGGAAATAAAAAAAAAATGAAATATATGCAAGTTATATTATTTTTATATGATTTAAGAAAAAAATTCTTTAATACCACTTTAAATTTACCGCAGAACCCAAGCTTTTATATGAACTTAATTATGGTCCTCTGTTGACCAGTGTGATAGTGGAATTGCAGGGATGGAAGGTCAAGTTTTTTACATGGTTTGGAAGAATACTCTTAAGATGACCATACTTCCTAGAATAATCTATATTTTATATACAGTACCTATTACACTCCCGCAAATTTTTTTCACGCGTATACGGATGGCGTTTTTGTCATTTTGTATGGAATGATAGATGTCCCAGAGTTGCCTATGATATGTTACGTAGAAACAAGTGGGAAGGGGGAGTTGGACTCCCATACATAGCTTTGTATTACAAGGCTGTTAGGAGAAATCCTGCCTTTAATGGACTTTTTAGCGCTAATTGTGCGCCCGGCGCCAGACAGCTCTATTTCAATGGGACACACCTTGCAGCAAGTGCTGTCTGATCTACAGTGTTACCTGTACTAACCTGCAACCTGATAACCTGTTCTGAACCCGTTACTGACCCGGCTTGTCTACAACCCTCCTGCTGTCTACCTGTACCCGATCCCGGCTTGCCTATCACGAGTACTTAGATGTGTTCAGTAAGCAAGGAGCGGACACGCTCCCCCCGCATCGCTCATATGACTGTCCAATTGAGCTCCTTTTTGGACGGATCTTCCTGTTGTCCGAGAAGGAGTTAAGAGCTCTGAAGGAATACATAGACAACTTGCAAAAGGGATTCATCTGCCCTTCCATGTCCCCAGCAGGTGCGGGGATCTTCTTCGTGGAGAAGAAGGATCACTCGCTCAGACCCTGTATTGATTACTGGGACCTGAATAAAATCACGGTGAAGAACTGCTATCCCCTTCCCTTGGTGCCAAAACTGTTTCAGCGGCTACGTTCTGCCACCATCTTCACCAAGCTGGATTTAAGGGGAGCTTACAACCTGATTCACATAAGGGAAGGGGATGAATGGAAGACAGCGTTCCGCACCCGGTTTGGCCATTTCGAGTATTTGGTTATCCCCTTCAGGTTGTGCAACGCCCCTGTGACCTTTCAGTTCTTTATAAACGACATCCTCATGGACCTCCTGGATGTCTTCATGATTGCTTACCTGGATGACATCCTCATATTTTCACCATCCCTCGAGGCCCAAAGGAAGCATGTCAAAGAAGTTCTCCTTCGCCTCCACCAGCATAAGCTCTATGCTAAAGCAGAAAAATGTGAATTTGAGCGCCAAAGCATCCAATTCCTGGGACTGATCATCTCCCCGGGTGGTATCGAAATGGATCCCCAAAAGGTCTCCGCAATTCTGTCCTGGCTGGCACCCACCGATAAGAAGGGGGTTCAGCGGTTTGTTGGGTTCTCTACTTTCTACCGCAAGTTTATCCGGAACTTCTCGGGCATTATCTCCCCCATCACTCAGCTCACTAAACAGGGGATTTGGTTCTCCTGGTCTCCGGAAGCCCAAGCCCCCTTTGAGACGCTTAAGGGACTCTTTAAATCTGCCCCAGTCCTGCGTCATCCGGACCCCACTCTTCCCTAAATCCTGGAAGTGGATGCCTCGGAGAACGCTGTTGGGGCGGTCCTTTCCCAACGTTTGGGTCTCAAGAGCTCTGCCCATCCGCTGGCCTTTTTCTCGAGGAAGTTGGCCCCAGCAGAAAGGAATTATGATGTGGGTGATCGGGAGCTCCTGGCCATAAATGCCGCACTAGAAGAATGGAGATACCTACTGGAAGGTGTGGCCCACCCAATACTAATATACACGGACCATAAAAACCTTGAATATCTTAAATCGGCCAAACCCCTTAGACCCCGTCAGGCCCGGTGGGCATTGTTTTTCTCGAGGTTCACCTTCCGTATCACCTACGGTTCGGGATCAAAAAACATTAAACCCAACACGCTATCGCGCATATATGAGGATGCCAAAGAATCAATTGCTCTGGATACCATCCTGCCAGCAGGGAACTTCCTGTTACTCCTTACAGACCTCCTACCTCAGTTAAAGCAGGGTGTCTAACTTCATCAAGAGTAGTCTGCAGGCCAGAAAAGGGGAATCAAATCTTTGTCCCAGAGGAGAACCGTTCTTGGCCTCTGCCATGACCACCCCTTAGCAGGTCATTTTGGAGTTCACAACACCCTAGAGTTGCTGCAGCACACTTTCTGGTGGCCCCACCTAGGAAAAGACTGCAAGGGTTACATCAGGTCTTGCCCTGTCTGCCCCCGAAACAAGGTCCCCCGGTGGAAGGCCTGGGGGCTGCTCTGACCATTACCAGTACCAGAGAGGCCATGGGCCAGAATCTCCATGCACTTTATAGTGGAACTTCCTCCCTCCGAAGGTTGTACAGCCATCTTTGTGGTGGTTGACCGACTAACAAAGATGGCCCATTTTGAGCTCCTAACAGGTACACCCTCTGCCTCAGAAACTGCCAGGGTATTCGTTAAGGAGATTGTCCGGCTCCATGGTGTGCCTATTAATGTTGTGTCTCCGACGGGGGGGTGCAATTCACCTCAAAGTTCTGGAGAGCCCTGTGTGACATTCTCAACATCAGACTTTCATTATCATCTGCTTACCATCCCCAGTCCAACAGGCAGATGGAGCAGACAAACCAAACCCTGGAGCAGTACCTGGGCTGCTTCTCCTCATTTGTCCAGGATGACTGGGTGTCCCTCCTACCGACGGCAGAATTTGCCTACAATAATGCCTGCCATTAAACTACACAACAAACGCCTTTCTTTGCCAACCTGGGCTTCCACCCTACCTTCCTGCCCGACTTAGTCCCCGAATCCTCAGTACCTGCCTCTCGAGACACTATGGACTTTTTCAACCGCAACAACAAGCTGCTGCAGGACACTATGAGCAAGGCGCAGCAGGATAGTAAAAGAGCGTTTGACAAAAGGAGGAAAGGGGAGCTGAGTTTGCAACCAGGAGACCAAGTATGGCTGGCAACAACCAACCTAAAGGTGGTATGCCCATCAAGGAAGCTGGGACCTAAATACATG
Source organism: Glandirana rugosa (assembly GCA_018402905.1). NCBI lineage: Eukaryota > Metazoa > Chordata > Amphibia > Anura > Ranidae > Glandirana > Glandirana rugosa. The sequence continues at coordinate 119,100 of BLSH010057867.1, forward strand.
GGACCATTCCCAGTAAAGAGAAAGATTAATGAGGTTTCTCATGAACTTTCGCTACCTGCAAGCTTAAAAGCCCACCCAGTGTTTCATGTTTCCTTGTTAAAGGCAGCAGTGCCGGACTCCTTTCACAATCGCCAGACAAGACCACGTGAACCTGTAATGGTTGACTGGGAAGAGGAGTTTGAGGTGGAAGCTATACTGGACTGCAGGAAAAGGAGGGGTCAAACACAGTATCTAATTAAGTGGAAAGGCTTTGGACCAGAGGAAAACTCTTGGGAGCCTGAACAAAATCTACACTCTACGGACCTGATAAGAGAGTTCCTTCAAAACCATCCATTTAAGAGGAGACAATTGGGTATCCAGAGGCTGCCCCTTGGGGGGGCAATGTTAGGAGAAATCCTGGCTTTAATGGACTTTTTAGCGCTATTTGCGCGCCCGTGCGCATTCACGCGCGTCCGCGCACGTTCACATGCATGCACGCGCGCGCCAGAAACTGCGCCAGGCGGCTCTATTTCAATGGGACACACCTTGCAGCAAATGCTGTCTGATCTACAGCGTTACCTGTACAATCCTGCAACCTGATAACCTGTTCTGAACCCGTTACCAACCTGGCCTGTCTACAACCCTCCTGCTGTCTAACTGTACCCGATCCAGGCTTGCCTACGACTACGTTCCTGCCTGATCCTCTGTTACCTCGCTGCCCGCCTGTTGACGACCATGCCTGTACCCGACTACCCACCTGCCTGCTCCTCTTGTACCGCACCGCCAGCATGTTGCCGAACCTGCCTTCACCTGACTCTGCTCCAGTGCCTGTTGCTATCCAGACCTCAGCGGCTTCCAGCTCAGTAGCTTCCCAGCTTAACTGGGTCTCTCCTATTTAACCGCACCTTTCACCCACAGGTCATCTCTACCTCCAGAGACCCCACAGACCACCAGCTGGCGAACAACATTGGACTATCGCAGGCACTCATACCTCACCGTGCTCTTGTGGCTACTGTCTCAACCCCAGCAGTCCCTCAAACCGGGGTCATAGGAGAGGCCGTCCCCTGCCGTCAGGCTCCAAACCTTGTACGTAACAAAGGCTATGTCTTTAGTATGCATCTTGAATTGGTGTCAGGACTCTTCGAGTAAAATGTGGGTCCTTTTGGAGAAGACATTTGCGGGGAGGAATCTAACGGGTGCTCCATGGATTCCGACTACATTTAGAGGTCTCTCAGAATGGACATCCCCATTAACCAGAAACACTTTAGTGGTATGGGATAGGTTGAATAAATTGGGTAAATATGCTCCACAAACATACCCTTTAGCACCGATGGGAGGATATCCTTGGTTCCCCCCAGGGGAAGAAACTGGATTTTTGGGCACACGGGGAGCAGATGGGAATACCGCATGTGCTAAGTTTGCCCCACGGGGTACGATATCTCCTCTTCCAAAATGAGTCCCTACTTTAGGAAATATACCTCTAGCTGCATGGAGACATCACCAAATGGCAGATTTATTTTATAAAAAGAGAACTCAAGTGAGACCCTTGGGTTCGTTTACTATTTTTGAGTCTTTAGGTTCTTATGTTTCAGATTCTAAAAATCTCTTATCCCAAATGTATAGACTTGTTCTTAGTGCCCAATATAACTCGACCCCCTATTACATCAGAGAGTGGGAAAGAGGGTTGAATCAAATGCTTACCACTACACAAATTAAACAATTTATGAAATCAACTCACTCGACTTCTATAAGCTCTTATATACTCTTAAGAAATGTCCTCTAAACTTATGGTTAGATGGTACCAAACCCCTGTTAGGTTTGCTTAGATGCATTTAACAATAGACGATCGTTGTTGGAGAGGTTGTGGACAATTAAACCATTTTGGGAGGCGATTTCTCCGTGGATTAAGAAAATGACTCTTAGACCCATAGAATTTTCTCCTTTACACTTTCTTTTTCATGGAATACCCGTTTAATTCAACTTTAAAGAAAAAGTATAACTCCACACTTATTGAATGCAGCCAAACTACTAATACCGAAGTTCTGGAAACAAACTACTTGTCCCACTTTGTTAGATTGGAAGAGAGAAGTCAATAAAATAATGGAGGCGAAATGATGGGTTCATATGATTAGAGACCAACAAGACAAATTCAAAAACACATGGGCAGGATGGGAATATTACTCCTCAGAGATCACCATAGATTAAACCTGGTTAATTGTTGGTATTATTGTTATTCTTCATAGAAATGTATCTGTGTTGTTATTATCAACCCCTTTTTTTTCTCTCTCCTTGGCCTTGACACTCGTATCTTCCTCTAGAGACATGAATATTTTATATGTAATAAAATTAGGAAGAGTAGGAGTGTATGCGGGGATGACCTGCTGGAATAGTGCGTAGGCCCCACTCCAGACGCAGGGTGTATGGAGGGGGGGAGATGGGCAGGGGGTGATGCGCTTTCTCAGAGGATCACCAGAGGCCGGCGTCATCAACCCGTTCAGGGACTAGGTTATAGATATAGTGGTCTTGCCATGAGGGGATGCATTTAATGCCTATGAATCTATTATATACCTGATGGAAACCTTTATTTTATTTTTATGTTTTAAATGTCCCCCTTTTTTTCTCCTCACACTGAATGTAGAAAGAGTGGAGCACTGCAGGGGGCACACAGAGTATTTTACTGTACACATTGTGCACTTTTGATTGATGTAATATGATTATACGCAAACATTTTTATACAAATATTTTTTCCTCACCCTTTTTTTTTTCTTTCTCTCTCATAACGAACGTAAGAACAATGGTACACTATAGTGGACAAATAAAGTATTTTATTGTACATATTGTGTACTTTTGATTGATGTAACATGATTATATATAAATGTTTTTCCCCCTCCCCCTTTTTATTTTTTTTGTGTTTGGTAGATGAGTTAATGGATACTCTCTGACCTGTGTATTTGGTAATCACATTTGGAGTTGTGCACTTGTTTAATAAGATTAGGTGTATTGGCACAGAATGCGGGGGTTTGGGGTCCTTTATTTTGTTCTCCCTCTTGGTATGGGGATGGGTCAGGCATTTCTTTTTCTCCCCTCTCCCTTTAAGTGCCATTTATCGGAAGGATGTGTTCCCTGGAAGGTTAAATGTAATCAGGGGGATTGGAGATAGAGGTTGAAGTTTTTTTTTTTTCCCTCTGCTTTGTTTTGTTCTTATCTTGTCTTGTCTTGGTTGGATGGGGTTTAGAATAAAAATTTAGAGATGTTCATATATAGGTGGATATTATCTGTATGTTAATGACGAATATATAGATTTTAAATGTTTACTTTTTGTAATTTATATTGTATATCTCAATAAAAAATTATTTAATAAAAAAAATACCACTTTAAATGCTCATTTTTGTCTAGAGTACCATTAAGGATGGGCCTGATGTTCAAATCAAACGTAAGTTCGAGTCGAACATCGGGTGTTCGCACGTTCGCCGAACAGCGAATTTTATGGGGCGCTCGTGGCGAGTTCGCACTGGGCGATCGTGGGGAAATGCCGCCCGCTGATTGGCCAAAGCGTGTACATGGCCTTTATGACTAAAAGACAGCAGTCGGCGGGAGCCCTCCCATTAGGGAGGAGCTGTTTCATTTTTTTTCTTCAGGTCGTTGGTGCCGTGATTGACGATGGATTACAATGGGGGGCACTTTTTCTTTAATAAAGGACTTGTCCGTAATTGTCTCCTGTGTTTTTTTTCTTTTTTGACACTTTTTTGGTGAATTAGTAGGGGTACAATATACCCCATACTCATTCACATGGGGGGGCGGGATCTGGGGGTCCCCTTATTAAAGGGCGCTTCCAGATTTTGATAAGCCCCCCGCCCACAGACTCCCACAACCCTTGCCGGCCCTTCTCCCCATCAGCACGGGGACAAGGTGCTATGGGGGGACCCTAAAACATCCTCCCCATTTTGAGGGCATGTGGCACCCCCCCCCCTGCCAGACTGCGTGCTCGAATAAGGGTCTGGTATGGAATTTGAGGGGACCCCACGCCATTTTTTAAAAAAAATTGGCGTGGAGTTCCTCTTAAAATCCATACTAGACCTGAAGGGCCTGGTACGGACTTTGGGGGGATCCCCACACCATTTTTTTCAGTGATTTTTACCTATATTGCCGGGAACTGGCAATACATTACAGCCGCAAGTGATTTTAAATGACAATTTTTCCTTTACAAATATCATTTTAAGGTGGCACTGTTTTAAACATCACACAGATGTGCCACTTTACAGGCATACTAAGGGGACCCCCAGGCTTGATATTTAATTTTTAGTGTTTCACTTTAAGTATTATTAACCACTTGCCGACCAGCGTCTGACGGCGACAAAGTGGTTGAATATCACAAACCGCCATCATATGACGGCGGCTGCAAGATCCCGCACTGTGAGGGGGGACAGGGAGCGGGTAGGGCGGACTGGATCGCCGCCGGCTACCCACGGTGGCCCCCCCCCCCCCCGCAGTGAAAGAATGGAGGTCCGTGTAAGTAAACACGGATCTTCGTTCTCATAGAGGGGGAAGGGCTGTGATCACAGGCTTCCTGTATATGGAAGCCGTGATCACTCCCCTCCCCCTGCCAGTCCAGCCCACATACAGTTAGAACACACCCAGGGAACACAGTTAACCCTTAGAGCACCCCCTCCAGGTTAACCCCTTCACTGCCAATGGCATTTACACAGTAATCAGTGCATTTTTATAGCACTGATCACTGTATAAATGCCAGTGGTCCCAAAAAAGTGTCAAAATGGTCCGACATGTCCGCTGCAATATTGCAGTACTACTAAAAATCACAGATCGCCGCCATTTCTAGTAAAAAAAAAAATAGAACACAAACCCCATAAATTAATTCTCATCATCCGTAAAGGCAACTTTTTTGCAAACCAATCAATAAACGCCGATTAAGTTTTTTTTTACCAAAAATATGAGGAAGAATATAAATCGGCCAAAACCGATGAAAAAAAGTTTTTTTATATATTTTTTTTTGGATTTGTATATTAGCAAAAAGTAAGAAATTAGTTTTTTTTTTGCAAAATTGTCGCTCTTCTTTTGTTTATAGCGGTGACCAGAAATGACGCAAAGGGGATCAAATACCACCAAAAGAAAGCTCTATTTGTGGGGAAAAAAAGGATGCAAATTTTGTTTGGGTGCAACGTTGCACTGCCGCGCAATTGTCAGTTAAAACGGCGCAGTGCCGAATTGCAAAAAGTGCTCTGGTCCCAAAGTGTGAAATCCTTCCGGGGCTAAAGTGGTTAAAATCACTGCTCCTGAAAAAAACAATAGGTTTAAAAACTTTTTTTTGCATTGATACATGTCCCCTAGGGCAGGACCTGGGTCCCCATACACTTTTTATGGCAATAACTTGCATATAAACCTTTAAAATGAGCACTTTTGATTTTTCATGTTTGGGTCCCATTGACTTTAATAGGGTTCACACAAATTTTTTGCCTGCTCGCAAGTTCTGGTACGAACCGAACCGGGGGGTGATCGGCCTATCCCTATGTACTATTAAAATAATGCTTTACCCTCCATGTTCCCCCAGTTGCTGGCACTTTCCTCTTCCCTCCAGTGCTCCATGTTGTAGGTGGGCCCTAGGAATTCTCACTTACAATCAGGGGTGTCGGTAAGGGGGGGCTGACAGGGCTACAGCCCCGAGGGTGCCCCCAAAAAGCCCTGGGGCTGTCAAACATTATAAATAGCCCCGAGCGAGCGGCCATTATCAACAACTGAGGCGGCTGCGCGGCGCCTATGATAGACGTCACCTCACTGGCCCAATCCCGCACTAGCGCGGGACGTGTGACGACAGTGAGGTCCATTAACCACTTCACCTCCGGAAGAATTTCCCAGTATAGGACCAGAGCACTTTTTGCGATTTGGCGCTGCGACGCTTTAACTGACAATTGCGTGGTCGTGTGACGTTGTACCCAAACAAAATTTGCGTCTTTTTTTTCCCACAAATAGAGCTTTCTTTTGGTGGTATTTGATCACCTCTGCGTCATTTCTGATCACCGCTATAAACAAAAGAAAAGCGACCATTTTGCAAAAAAACCCAAATTTCTTACTTTTTGCTAAAATTCAAATCCAAAAAAAAAAATAAAAAGACATTTTTTTCACCGGTTTTGGCCGATTTATATTCTTCCTCATATTTGTGATAAAAAAAATCGCGATCGACGTTTATTGATTGGTTTGCGCAAAAATGGCCGCGTTTACGGATGGTGAGAATTAATTTCTGGGGTTTTTATTTTTTTTTATTTTTCACTAGTAATGGCGGCGATCTGCGATTTTTAGCGGTACTGCGATATTGCGGTGGACATGTCGGACATTTTTGACACTTTTTTGGGACCATTGACATTTATTCAGCGATCAGAAATTTAAATGTCCACTGATTACTGTATAAATGTCATTGGCAGTGAAGGGGTTAACCTGCAGGGGGAGATCTAGGGGTTAACTGTGTTCCCTGGGTGTGTTCTTACTGTGGGGGTGTTGGGCTACCATGGGCATGAGAGATCTAACTGATGCCAGTGACAGGGATCAGTAGATCTCCCATGCCCCCACTAACAGAGTGGGGAACCGTTGTGTTTACATCGGCGGTTCCCCGTTCTTTGCCTGTGGCCGATCATCGCGGCTCGCCGGCGGACGTCGGGTCCGCCTGAGCCGCAGACACACTCCTCAGGAGTGCGGCGGCGTGCCCGGGCCCCCTAGTGGCCATTCGCAGATCACCGTCTTTTTACGGCAATTCGCGGCCAGCGTCCACACTGCCGCCGTAAATATGCGGTAGGCAGTGTGGAACTGGTTAAAGGACGCCGCCCACCGCATTGTAAAGGCGGAAGTGACACTGCGCCTGTGCGGTGGTTGCGTGGTGGAATAACAGACATCCAGACCGCCAACCGTGCTTGGCGCCCAGCTCGCGTCTCACATCTTCATCTGTGAAGGCAAGGCCGGAGCCCGGGACTCGGGACAGAGACACTCAGCTAGGTAAGTTACAGCCCCCAGGGGCAGGGCATGGTACAGACTGCGGTGGACACTGACACAGACAGAACATGAAAAAGGGTGCAGGCAGGGCAGCCAGGACACACACACCTGATTTAAGGTGGCACGCTGCTGCGGACACCTTGATGTAAGGAGGCACGCTGCTGGGAACACTCTGATGTAAGGAGAGATTCTGCTGGGGACACCTGATGTAAGGAGGCACACTGCTGGGGACACCTTGATGTAAGGAGGCATGCTGCTGGGGACACGCCTGATGTACAGAGGCACTCTGCTGGAGACACCCTGATGTAAGGAGGCACTCTGCTGGGGACACCCTGATGTAAGGAGGCAAGGTGCTGGGGACACCCTGATGTAAGGAGGCACGCTGCTGGGGACACCCTGATGTACAGAG
>BLSH010057867.1:215073-228180 GCA_018402905.1 Glandirana rugosa
AAGGTTAAGAAGACACGCCACGGGGTCAAGGGAATAGAGAGATCACTCCTCTAGTCATTAGACGAGACTGCAAACAAACTCCCGGGATATATCGTAGGCAAGTTTGACACGGTAATTACGACAAACCCCGAGGACCCAAACCCTTCCATACCCCCACCGGTATCAAAGTGGGAGGCTAAGGGGGAGTAGGGACACGCCATGGACACAAGAGACACCTCTCACGACGACCCACGACGGACTCGCGACCCGGCACAGGTAGCGGTAGAACCTACTCCGGACGTTGTTCCGGAGTGCATCATAGGACGAGAGCTCCGCTAGCAGGGAGACGACCGCGGCTAATACGGGCAGTCCCGGACACTCCATCCTAACCGCGCTGACAGCCCCACACCTCCTCACCGTCAAGAGCATGTGGGGATGGTTCTCAGCGGGCACCGATCCACGAAAAAGGGTAAATCCATACGTGAGGCCTTGTTGCAGGCCTCATCCAAGATGGCGATGGACACGGCCCAGCGCTCAGGCAGCACCCAGCAGCACTCTCCACAGAGAACACAGGTACCGCACAGGGATGAGGGGGAATCGGAGGGTGAAACTATGGCCACCCCCATACCTTCCCAAACCCAGGAGCCCCAAACAGCATTAATGGCACAGTTTGAACGGATGCTATATAGGGCCCTCAAACAAACGTCAGAGCAGATTACTGATCTCCTCACTAGAGAGATAAGGGAACTGGGGCACCGCACAGAAGAATTGGAACAGAGAGTAGATGACATAGAAGCAAGCATACATAATCAGAATGAAGAGGTGGCCATGTTAAAAGAGGAAAACAACACTTTACTTCTCCAACTCGAGGAGTTTGAGAATCGAGCCAGGCGCTCAAACATACGCATTAGAGGGATCCCTGAGACAGTTTTGGACCTGCAGTCCACAATCACAGCCCTCTTTCAGGAGTTAATTCCCTCCATTCCAATTGAGCGCCTGGAAATGGACCGTGTCCATAGATCTTTGGGCCCCAAGAAGGAAGAGGGCCCCCCCGCGATATAATCGCCAAGCTTCATTTTTATAGAACCAAGGAGCAGCTTCTACAAGAAAGAATCCTTGAAGTTTCAGGGACACTCCTACCAACTATTCACAAACCTCTCCCAAGCCACCATTGCCAGAAGACGGGCACTGAAGCCCCAGCTTCAAGTTCTGCAACAGCTCCACATTCCCTATTCCTGGGGTTTCCCGTTCTCCCTCAAGTTCACCTACAATGGCCGCAAACATGTGTGCAAATCACAGGCTGATCTCTGTTCTCTCCTTCAGGACCTGCACCTCTCTATCCCAGATTCCAGCCAGAAGGACCAACGTCAGAGGCGCCGCTCGGCCTCCAGCTCTCCGCAGAAGATTTCACCTTCTACTTCAGCCAACAAGGACCGTAACCTCCACAAAAGGGGCAGATTTGTCCCTCCATCTACGGATTGCACAGACTCCATGGACTGAGGTACTTTGTTGACATTCACTATTCTGACACCCCCTTTCTAAGGGCCTTACCACCGAAAGTTCTACCTCTCACCGTTGAGCTGTTCTACTTCCCGCAGTTGCCATTTATTATTCAACACATGTTCTCCATCTCCTGAATGTACTGTATCCCACCCCCCTTTTTAAAAAAAAATAAATAAATCTCGCCACGCTGCAAACAGATGGCCTTGAAATTTCTTGTTTGTCGGAATCTGCATCATCACCCGACAGCTCAGGAACTTGTCACTCCATGAACCAGCTAGTCCCCGGAGCCCCTGGCCTGCAACAGCTCCCTTTTACATCATCCCACCCCTACTTACCACTACCTCCCTTCCCATAGGTCTACTATGCCACTTAATATGCGGTAACCCCGCCCATTGATTGATACCCCCAACAACCTCCAACTCCAAATCCCAAGGACAGCTACAAGTGGCAGGTCCTGAACTGCTCGTGGATGTTTACTCCGTAGAATAACTGTTTAAGATAGTCCGATAAATGTTGATTACAATCAAGTTACTGTTCGCTCTGTTAATCTCTATTGCCTTATCATTGCCTTCCACTACTACCCCCAAGGTCTACCTTTCTTGTTAACATATTAGGAAGAACCTATGTTATTGTAATTATTCCTGCAGCTTTTATGAGTAAAACTTCCCTTAGCACTATACCTTTCTCATTCCTAAGCCTCTCCCCCCATATTGCTTGATTGCACATATCTATAACCCACCCCCCATAAACTCATGTCTCCCATATTGTTGCGGATAATTTCTTAATCCATTGCTAGACTGCCTCTTTAATTTTCAGCACTATCATGTACCTGCGGTCTCTCCCTGACCTCTATTGCCAACCCCCCCTTTGCTACTTGGTGGGTTCCCTCTACGGACCCCTTCAACTAGCCACCCTTGGTCCTAGACAGCTCCACGGCTCCCTGGGACGAACAGGTTCCCTACCTTGTTTACCCTCCCCCCCACCCTTGTCTCCATGTATACCCCTCTCTGGACCCACTCCAATATGCTCCCCCTCTTTCCTACACTACCCAATTACAATTTATGCGCCTACTCAACCTATTCAGGTTCCTCTTTTCCTTTTCTCCCTTTCTCCTTCTCTCTCGAGATGACTCTGCGCCCCTTACTTACAACTAGCCCGACTGCGCGTATAAACAATATACCTCCATGATGGCTCCCCTGAACTTCCTAACCCTTAATGTTCAAGGGTTCAATATACCCCAGAAGAGAACCAAAGCATTCCGCCCCTTCGCCTCTCTTAACGCCCATGTGGTGTTCCTGCAAGAGACACATTTCACAAAACTCAGCACCCCCAAATTCTTCCATCAGTCTTATCCTCAGGTCTACACCGCCTCAGCCAATAAGAAGCAGATAGGGGTACTGATAGCTTTCCACCATAGAGCCCCATTTACTATGACCAAAGAGATCAAAGATCCTGAAGGCAGGTACCTTATAGTTATCGGACAGCTCCTTGAAAATGAGGTTACCCTGGTAGCCTATTACGCTCCTAACAAGAGACCTACCTCCTTCTTATCTCATCTCTTCCAAACTGTAGCAAAACATAGAAAGGGTACGCTAGTACTAGGAGGCGACTCGAATCAGACCATCTACCCCTTTCAGGACAAATCCCCATTCACGACTGATCTGAGCCAAGGTAAACGAGCCTTTGGGCACCTACTAGCCTCTCACTCTCTTATAGACACTTGGAGAGAGTCGAACCCGACACGCAGGCAATATACACACTACTCTCACCCCCATAAGGTTCTCTCTCGAATTGACCACATATTAATCGATACCTGCACTACACCCTCCCTTCTTTCCTCTACAATCGCCCCCTGCCCATGGTCAGACCATGACGCTGTCATTACCTCATTGGCCTCTCTAATTCCTAAACAATTGGATAGAACCTGGTATCTTAATGACTCCATCTTATCTAACCCCTCACATAGAATGGACATCTCTTTAGCCTTCAAAGACTACATCGCCTACAACACCTCACCGGACCTATCTCCCCTAGCCATCTGGGAGGCCCACAAACCTGTCCTCAGGGGGACGCTTATAAGTAAACCTTCTTTTCTCAAAAGAGACAGGCAGGAGAAACACAAACTCTTAGACAAACTATTTCTTAAAGCGCACTCTGACTTCCAGAAGGACCCCAACCCCGTCAATAGGCAAACACTCGACCAGGCAAGACTCGACCTAGACCTCTTTCTTTCTGAATCTGCAGATAAGACCCTAAGACGTTCCAGACATAAATTCTACATGAAAAGCAACAAGCCCGACACCTTTCTTGCTCTTTCTCTACGCAGAACGGACCAACCTTAAAAACCTATAAAACTGAAAGTTTCCAGCAATACCTATACCAGTAACCCTGTTAAGGTTGTAGCCCATTTTCGCAAACATTTAGCTGATCTATACTCCTCCCACTCCACCTTCAATGAACCCCAAGCGAAATCTCTTTTTTCTAACATTCAACTACCCTCCTTACCTTCTGCTCACTATGCCACTCTTGAACAACCGATAACCACACTAGAGGTCGAGACAGTCATAAAATCCCTGCGCTCAAATAAGCGGCCAGGACCGGACGGCTTTACCGCAGCGTACTACAAGCATTTCTCTGACGTTCTATCCCATATGCTGACCTCGGCCTTTAATAGTATCCTAGCCGGAAGAAACTTTAGACCAGAATCTCTCCACGCCTCAGTATCCATGATTCCTAAACCCCAGTCAGACGGCTCTTCATGGGCCAATTTTCGCCCAATATCATTATTGAACCTAGACATCAAAATCTTAGCCAAGACCCTAGCCAACCGTCTAAATCCGATTATTGGTTCCCTAATCCACAGAGATCAAGTAGGGTTCATTCCCTCCAGGCAAGCGGGAGATAATATTAGAAGAGCTATCATACTCACACATGTAGCCAAGAAACGAAGGATCCCCACATGCTTTGTCTCATTGGACATCAGGAAGGCATTCGACACCCTGTCTTGGCCTTATTTAATGTTCACCCTTAAAAACTGGGGCTTTGGCCCCCACTTTTCAACATGGGTCTCCTCGCTCTACCATTCACCCACCGCCCACGTCAAATACACAGGTTTTAAATCTGCCCCGTTTCCAGTACGCCGGGGCACCCGCCAGGGATGCCCGCTATCCCCACTCCTATTCGCCCTTGCAATTGAACCCCTGGCCCATCTGATTCGCGCAAACCCCAATGTAAAAGGTATTGAACTAGGTGGCCACCACCACAAATTATGTCTATTCGCTGATGACATACTTTTATTTATGACCTCTCCCATCACCTCGGCCCCGAATCTTCTCAGGACTCTAGAAGAGTTTGATAAGATATCTGGCTTAGCGATTAACCCTCATAAATCCAAGGCCCTAAATATCTCTATTGACCCGCCATCTTTATCTCAACTACAACAAATCCTCCCATTCTGCTGGTCTACTGACAGCCTCCCTTTCTTGGGTATTAATCTTACGGCGGACCTCAATGACCTATATAAAGCCAATCTCCCCCCAATGCTGTCCCACATAACCAGCCTGATGAACTCCTGGTCCAGCCTCCCCCTTGCCTGGCTAGGTAGAATAACAGCAGTAATGATGACAATTCTCCCTAAAATTCTATACCTGTTCAGGGTACTGCCAATCAATGTCCCCCCTTCACTTTCTACGCATCTTACAACGCCGAACTTTCCGATTCATCTGGGGTAAGGTCAGACCAAGAATAAAAAGACAATTGCTCTTCTCCCCGAAAACCAGGGGAGGCCTAGGGGGTTCCAAACTTTACCAAGTACTACCAAGCTGCACAGCTAGCCCAGCTTCCAAAATATCATGCCACAAAAGAAATCCCATTATGGGTCTCCCTGAAGACAGTAGATTGTGATCTGTGACCCCCTTTCGGTCGCGAACCTGCTGTGGCTAAAGCCTAGGGACCGTAGAAATATTGATAACCCAGTAACAGCACACAGCTTGCGTCTCTGGGATAGCTTGAAAACAAAATATGGCCTACAATCCCCCCATAACCCACTAGTTTCGTTTTTGAGAAATCCGGCCTTCTATCCAGTTTGGTTCGCCCCAAACTCATTCCATAACTGGACTAGTTCCAACCTCCTCCGGGCCCACTCATTTACAACCCCAGATTCATTCAAGTCATTCCCGACTTTGTGCGAAACACATAATCTACCCAATTCAGAAATATTCAGATACCTACAAGCATTTTTTCTCTCCCTATCTACGCAAAGACACCTCTCTACCAGCTCTGTCTTCGTTTGAACATATATGCCACAAAGACTTACACTCTAGGGGCCTAATCTCTTCTCTCTACTCCCAGCTTTTAGACCCTATACCTCTCTCTTCCATGTTGTATGTAACCAACTGGGAGAAGGACCTAGCATTACACCTAGACCCCAAAGACTGGGCTGATATTTGGGAGGCCACCAAATCCTCCTCCCAATCAATAGCGGCAGTCGAAACCAACTACAAGGTACTTATGCGGTGGTACCTGGTCCCAGCCCAGATTGCGAAGTATCTCCCCGCTTACTCCCCTCTCTGCTTCTGAGGCTGCCCTGACCAAGGCACACATCTCCACACGCGGTGGACCTGTCCAGTGGCCGTGACCTTCTGGACCCAAATTTTCCAAATACTATCGACCCTTTTTGACATAAGTCTTCCCCCCGAACCAACGATGGCCCTCCTAAACAAAAAACCAGATGCTGGCTAAGGCATGGAAAACACCACTTCTTAACATTGCAGAAACCAAAAACAGGGTCACTAGGGCAATGATCCACGCTAGAATAGAGGCAATCATTCAGGACAAGACTGTGGCTCATGAGAAGATATGGGAATCATGGATGAGGCACTTCGTGCCCTCTAACTTCGACCACAGCCTACTCACCCCTTGAACACCCCCACTGTCGCCACGCCTGTAAATACCTTTCTAAGGTTGGGCAATCCTTGATTTATTCACCCCATAAGGGCGCAGAGCCTTCCCGAGTCACCTTCCTCCCACTCTCACTTCTCTCTTTCTCTTTCTACCCTCCCTCCTCTCTCTTCCCTATACACTCCTTACTTCTACTACTCGTACTTCTACCTACCCCTACCCCTTTTTACCCAAGATCAGGATTTTGGTCCATTAGATCTCCTCCCATAGGCACAGTATGGTCACTTTAGACTATAAACCAGTATACCACTCTAGCACCCCATCTATCATGCCTAGGGACCCCCCTTTCTGGTCCCCCATATACAGTTCTAATCCACGATCTCGATGGGACTCGGACCCCTACCTTGCATGGAAGACCCGTCCGCCCTCCCAGGTGCAGTATGTTCCCATTGGGGCATCTGGGGGGCAGCGGACGCCCCACCCTAAGGCTTACCCAGCATCTAATTATAAATCTACCCTCTAGTTCTCCTTTTTCGACCGACCTTACTGTCCTATATCTCCTACTCCAATTTGATCACTAAGATTACCTTTGTCGTACTTGAATTACTCCTGGTCGCAAATGTATCTTACCAGAGAACTGTTTTTGAATATGTCTGTATATTTGTGCTTAAAACCAAATAAAACCTTTGAAGAGATTCAGCAGAAAAAAAAAATGTTTTGTCCTTTTCTTCACACAAATAGAGCTTTCTTTTAGTGGTATTTATTTATTTTTGCGCTATAAATGAAAAAAGACCGCAAATTTTGTAAAAAATTGCATTTTTCTTCATTTCTGTTATAAAATTTTGCAAATTAATAATCTTTCTTCATCCATTTTTGCGAAAATTTATACTGCTACATATCTTTGGTAAAAATAATCCAAATCCGTGTATATTATTTGGTATTTGAGAAAGTTATAGAGACTACAAGCTATGGTGGCAATCATTGAAAATTGATCACACCTGATGTACTGACGCCCTATCTCATTTCTTGAGACACTAACAAGCCAGGAAAGTACAAATATCCCCCAAATGACCCATTTTTGGAAAGTAGACATTCCAAGGTATTTAGTAAGAGGCATGGTTAGTTTTTTGAAGTTGTAATTTTTTTCCCACAATTCTTTGCAAAATGAAGTTTTGTTTTATTTGTTTTTTTTTGACAAAATGGTCACTTTAACAGGTTATTTCTGTCACACGGCATGTGCATACCACAAATTACACCCCAAAATGCATTCTGCTACTCCTTCTGAGTATGGCGATACCAAATGTGTGAGACTTTTACACAGCCTGGCCACATAGCCTGGCCCACCATTGAAGTAGCACCTTCAGGCGTTCTAGGAGCATAAATTACACATCTCATTACTCAACCACCTATTACACTTTTGAAGGCCCTGGAGCACCAGAACAATGGAAACGCCCACAAAATGACACCATTTTGGAAAGCTAACACCCCAACGTATAATCTATGAGGCATAATGAATCTTTCGAACGGTTCATTTTTTTCCAGAAGTTTGTGGAAAATGTAGAAAAAAATGAAAACGCATTTTTTTTCCACAAAGTTGTCCATTTATAAGATATTTTCTACACATAGCATGTACATGGCAAAAATGACACCCCAAAATACATTCTGCTACTCCTCCTGAGTATGGCAATACCACATGTGTGAGACTTTTACACAGCCTGGCCACATACAGAGGCCCAACATCCAAAGAGCACCATCAGGTGTTCTAGAGACATACATTATGCATCTAATTTCCTGACAACCTATCACATTTTTGAAAGCTCTTTATATTTCTAAGATGTAGCATGTACATACCAAGAATTACCTGTGGGTTTAGTAGTGCCGCTGTTCACAGGAGGAGAGCCCTGATCCAGGCAGCAGGCAGGGACGTGGTCAGCGACAGCTAACAGAATTGTCCAGGCAGCAGACAGAAATATTGTCCATAGTCCATACAGGCAGGGGTACTGTCCATATACAGTCCAGGGTCAGTGCAGTTGGAGATATTACTGGCAGTGCCAAAATATTGATACTGGTAGTAGGCAGGAACAGGATCCATAGTACGGCTAGCAGGCCATGAAAGAATGGGGACAGGGGTAGAGGCTTCTCCCACCCAAATCTCTTTGAAGCCTCAGAGTCTCCAGACCCTAATCCAGAAATGAGAAAACTAAAAATTTAGTTTTTTCATCCAGAAAAACTAATTCTGGAGCCCCTCACATATGTGAGACCCCTGTGTGTGAATCCCATTACTCCAGCAGCAGGCTTAAAGGTCAGTCCTAGAGGTAGGCAAAAAACGTGGTCAACCGGTCCAGGGTCAGTTCCAGAGCAAGCAGAGGTATGTTTACATTAGGCAGAAGCGTGGTCGTATAACAGGCCATGCTTAGTTCCAGAGCAGGCAGAGGTATGTTTACTTTAGGCAGAAGAGTGGTCGTATAGCCGGCCAGGGTCAGTTCCGAAGCAGGCAGAGGTATTTTTAGCGTGAGGCAGAAGCGTGGTCGTATAGCAGGCCAGGCTCAGTTCCGAAGAAGGCAGCGGTATGTGCAGTGCAGTGGCATAAGGGGTGTGGCTGTAAATGACAATTACGTTTACCATACTTCACTAATAATGTAGTGAAGTATGGTAACGGCGGAAACAGTCACCTATACAGAGGCCTGGTTGGGAAGGGCATTGGGGACAAAAATACACAGTGTCTCTTCTACCACCTCTTTTGGAGCACACCCAGCATTTTTTCTGGCGTCTTTGGCCTGTTTCACGGACGGGGAGTTTTTCAGGAAAGACGTTCTTGTAGTCTGCTCACTGAATGCGAATATTTTCTGGTGGGCCTTCAGGGTAAACTAGGGTGGTGATGACTTTTTCATGGTAATTTAGAAAGGATATGGGGTTCTCGGTTGATTTTTGGTAAATAATATAACTGTTATACATGGCCAAACTGAAAAGGTATATGGAAACTTTTTTGTACCAGTGGCGGGATTTTCTTGTGGGAAGGTAGGGTTCGATCATCTGGTCATTGAAGTCAACACCAACCATGAACAAATTATAATCATGGACACAAGCTGGCTTCCGGATTGTGTCTCCTCTCCTCCTGGGGATTTCCACATAGGTGTCATTGTGTATTGAAGTCAGCATGTGGACGTTCCGTCTGTCCCCCCACTTGACAGCCAACAGCTCCTGGTTCCGCAAAGATGCTGTCTCCCCTATTTATAGCCTTTTGTTAATGAGCCTTTGCGGGAAGCCCTTTCTGTTGGCTCTGACCATACTGCATGCTGGAGTCTACCTCCGGTAAAGGTTGCGGAAGAGGGGCAAACTTGAATAAAAGTTATCCACATAAAGGTGGTAACCTTTTCCAAGTAGTGCATAAATAAGCTCCCAAACAACCTTTCCGCTGGCTCCAATATATTCAGGACATTCACGGGGATGCAGTTGGGTGTCCTTTCCTTCATAAATCAAGAAGGAATAGATGTAGCCGGTGGCTCGGTCACAAAGTTTGTACACTTTAACCCCATATCGGGCCCTTTTGCTGGGGATAAATTGTTTTATGGCCAGCCTGCCTGTGAATTTTACAAGGGACTCATCAATAGAGATGTTTTGGTTGGGGATATATAATTGGCCAACTTTTTCAGAAAAAGAATTTAGAAGGGGGCGAATTTGAAATAACTTATCGAAAGCTGGGTCATTGCGGGGAGGGCACTGTGCGTTATTATAGTGGAGGAACCGCATAATTCTAAGGTATCTTGACCTTGGCATGAGGGATGAAAAGATTGGCATGTGGTGAATGGGCCTGGTAGACCAATAGTAGTACAGTTTTTTTTTTTTGTGATTCCCATATTAAACGTTAGGCCTAAAAAAAAGTCTAAATTCCTCCTGTAAGTTCTCTCCATTCAAAGGGTCGGGCATAACAAGAACCAGGGTTGTTTGCGATGAACTGCTGGGCATAAAGGTTGCACTGGGCCACAATAGGTGACAGAAAGTCCTCTGTAAAAATAAAATGTAAAAAATCAATTAGGGCAAAACCTTCGGTGTTCACCTGGACACCTGGCTGGGCGGTGAAAGGGGGGAGGTTTGGTGCTCCGGGATTAGATGGAAGCCATAGGGGGTTCTGAAGGGCATAGGGAAGGCTGGCATGGGTCCTCAACCTTTGAGGCTGAGATGACACCCCACTAGTGCTTGGCCTTTGTTGGAGTGGCACTGCACTAGAGGTGGATGGCACTGGACTAGAGGTGGATGGCACTGCGCTAGATGTGGATGGCATCGCGCTAGATGTGGATGGCACTGCTTCAGAGGTGGATGGCACTGCACTACTTGTAGTAGCCTGCTGCTCCTCGCCAGAACGCCTTCTTTTGGGCACCAGTTCCTCTTCCTCCAATTCTGAATCAGACCCACTGCTTACAAAGGGCTCATAATCTGAATCAGAATTGGATGCAGACTCAGAGAGCTCCAATCTGCTCTCTTCACTCAGGCTCAGAATCTGGTATGCCTCCTCAGCAGAATATTTTTTTTGGCACCATACTGGTGACTGGTGCGATGTGAATACACTGATGGGCACTGATTAAGGTTGCACTAATGTGCACAAATGCACTGTGGCTGCACTGATTAGCTGGCACTGCTGAGGTGGCACTGACAGGCGCTGATGCGTATCCAATAATAGGGCACTGATGAGCGTTCACTTATGGGCACTGATGTGCACTATTGGGCACTGTAGTGGTGCTGATGGGCGCTGATGGGCTGATAGTGGCAATGAAGGCACTGATGAGCACAAGTGGCACTGATGAGCACAGGTGGCACTGATGGGCACGCTGGTGGCACTGATTTGATACTGATGGCAAAGATTACTGTAGTTGCACTAATGTAGCACTGATGAGTACTGTAGTAGCACTGATGAGCACGTTAGTAGCAATGAAGACACAGGTGGCACTGATTTGGCACTGATGTGGCACTGATGGGCACGTGTGGCACTGCGGTGACACTGATGGCACAGATAAGCACTGTAGTGGCACTGATTAGCACAGGTAGCACTGATGGCACAGCTAAGCACTGTAATGGCACTGATTAGCACAGGTAGCACTGATGGGCACCGGTGGCACTGGTGGGCACAGGTGGCACCGTAGTGGCACTGATGGGCACTCTGATAGCACTGATGGCACAGATGAGTACTGTAGTTTGACTGAGCACTGTAGTGGCACAGTTGGCACAGATGATCACTGGTGTGTGGCACTGATGTGGCACTGGTGTGGCACTGACTGCACAGGTGAGTGCTGTAGTGGCACTGATGGGCACAGGTGGCACTGGTGGGCACTGATGGGCACTCTGGTGGCACTGATAGGCACTCTGATGGCACTGATGAGCGCTGTGGTGGCACTGATGGCACTGTAGGGCACTTTAGTGGCACTGGTGGCACAGATGTGGCACTAGAAGCAGAACTTGAACTCTGCTGGGCACATCTGGGCACTGCTGGGCACAGTATATTTTTAAAAAAAAACGTAGTCTTGCACTGCAGGGCATCGATCTCTCTCCTCTCCTCACAAACTGGATCGGTGTGAGGAGAGGAGAGAGCTGACACTCTCAATGACCCTGCAGTGTTTACATTGTGATCACGCCGTCATTGGACAGCCTGATCACGTGGTAAAGGGCCGCTGCCATTGGCCCTTTACCGCGATCCGTGAGCCACCGGGTCCCATCACCTTCAATCGGGAGCGCGATTCTGGGAGGACATAATAGTACGCCCTCCCAGAACAATGGATGCCACTTGCGGCTGTGTAATTACATTACACGGTTGACAAGTTGTTAAAAAGACCCTGTCATCAGACACAATCTACGTCTTTCTATATCTAAAGATGATATATGCATTTATCATACTTTATGCATGCTATTCACCTTCCTTATTAGTCTACCTCAGCATTTCTCAACCTTTTTTCAGAAAAGGCACATTATGCATGATCTTGAGGAACCCCATTCTAAAATGTAAAAAACTAAACTAATAGTTTTACAGAATACAGTAGCCTCTACACATGTAGGACACCCAACATTTGAGGTGATTTTTACAAAGCAATATATCTTTGTTCAGTAGTACTGATTAGTGTTCTAGTGTTTCTCAAATGTAATATCTCTACCTCATGCAGCTAACGTGACCCTAGCGCTAATGGAAAAGAACAGGGGAGGGGCAAACAAGGATGCTATACAGGTGCCCAATGTCCTCCTTATCAACCTATGATGGCATTGGTTGTTATAAAGCTAGCCCGCACGGTGTTGAAGGTTGTAACACTGCCCAATAAAGACCTATGGCTTTGTGTAACAAAAAAGGAAGGCTTGATCCACCCACTGGCTTATTGCCAATTTTTAGACAATTTTGGCAATTTCTAGGCATTTTGTCAAGGCACCCCTGAAGAACCTAGAAGGCACCCCAGGGTGCCACAGCACCCTGGTTGAAAAAAGCTGGTCTACCTTACATATACATCCAAAAGTGTAACTCAAAACATAAGCTCCTTTGCTCAGGTGTGGTGCTTAGGGGTAAAATGGACTCTCCTCCCGGCTGGTCTTGCAAGTATAGTGCACAAAGGTCTTGCTGCCCTCTTAGGACTGTCAGTATCCTTGCACAAAACAACTAAAGAGAGGGTGCACCAACCTAGTGCATTATCATAACTCAATTTTTATTCAGAAGGTAAAAAATGAGTGGGTACTCACAAACACATGTTGTAC
>BLSH010057867.1:246676-260186 GCA_018402905.1 Glandirana rugosa
CAAAGCCATCCACCCCCCCACAGCTCCAGACAACCCGCTCCGCCTCCTCGTCCCCCCCTCCCCCCGCCGCCATGCGAGTCGGCGGCACTGTGGAGTGAGAGAGAGAGGGAGGGATAGCAGTGATGCGGGCGGGCAGAGAGATGATGTCCTCTCTGCTCGCCCGCCCCTCTCTCTCTCGGGTTTCAATGTAGCCGCACGGCGGCTGAAAGCAGCCGCTCAGCGGCTCTGTAGAGCCGCCCGCTCGCGGCTCTATCAAGCCGCTCGCCTGCGGCTTCAGTCAGGTCTCCCGCCTGCCGGGCAGGTGACCTGACGCCGCCATTAAGGGCCCCTCGGGAGGCTCGGGGCTGAGGGCGTGGGACTCGGGGCTCCAGCCCCCATAGCCACCCCCTGGCGACGCCCCTGGTGAAGTGACGCAAAACAAAGCAAACACAACATTATGAACAGAACTGCAAGCTAATGGTTTTATTTAGTGAGAAGTGCTTTGAATGGCATTTATGGTGCTTTAAAAACATGTCAAATGCCACATTTTGAAGCAAGTGAAAAAGAAGCCCTTATAGGATTTATTTTTGGCAGAAGGACCCCCTAAGGGGAAGCTTACCACGGATTAAGAAAGTTTGCGTTGGATCTTGGGAAGAACTGGCTGTACCTCTGTATCCAGGGGATTCCTCCCATGTCCTGAAAAATCCAGACTTCCCACAGCTATATACTCCTCGCTGCCAGTGCTCCACAAAGCTATTCTTTTTGTTGCCACATAAATTCAAGTCTTTGGTATTTTAAAGTGAAAACTGGACTTTTTACACAGGTCATGAAACTAAGCATTAATGCAGATCCAAACATTCTGGAAAAAAAAAAGCCATTATGTAACACTGCAGAAATCGAAACCAAATCAAGTCATGAGAAACTCGCACAACTGTTATGAATTGTTTAATGAAGATATCATTTATTTCTGAGAAGGTTTTCATGTTATGTCCTTGATGCGTTTAATCTATATGTGAGAATGCGAAGTTACCTTGACTGTCCTGTGGGAGGTTTGGGACAGTGAATATTTTGTTTGCAGGTTCTCTGATATCTTATTTACATTTTTGTGCTTCACATATATTGTGTCAACCAAACGGAAAGCCTTCTTAAATTCATTGAATTCTATTAATCTAAACCAGGAACCCACCATATATTTACACAGGCCTCAATATAACGTTCCCATGGCCAGTGCTATGGACTAAGGCAGTAGGCTTCAGGAATTTGGAAATATGTTCATACCAATTTAGCTGATGAAAGTCCATGCACATTTGTTCTGTGCGAATAGGGAAAAATAGTGAATGTTATTATGATAGATCAAGTGTCTCAAAATGGTGGCCCTCCAGCTGTTGTAAAACTACACTTCCCATGGGGCATTGCAAGGCTGACAGTTATAAGCATGACTCCCATAGCTGGAGGGCTGCCAGTTTCAGACTCCTGGGCTAGATCCTGTGCTGGCCGAATGTTTTTCATTGATGAGGGCACAAAGTACCACTGGAATTTCTTATTATACTTAGGCTTCATGCACACTGGATGTTTTTATAGCTGCTGTTGTGGGCTTTAGGCATTTTTTTCTGCAGCCAGTAATAAACCTGTGCACTACCGAAAACCTTAATTAGAAACAAATTGGGATAAATGGCAAAAAAGGGGTGGGTATACAATACATAGGGATGATGACCATTTAGCACTCCATATGCGCCCTAACTAGCAGTGAATAGAGTGGGGGGTGATGGCTGATCAGCCAGCCAGTGCCATACAGATACAGAGACACTGTATACAGACACCATTGTCCTTATTCACCTTGCTGAGGAAGATCCTACATTCTTTGTTTGCTAATCCGTGTCAGTCGTATTACTTTGTCATTCGGGATTTCTCCTACTGAAGTTCCTTTAAGTGCTAGCTGAAGACCAAAGGATTTCATCTTTTTAACAAAGGACTAAATCTACTGGTGCTATACGGGCACGCACACACATGTTCAGGATGTTCAGTTTACCTTGGGGGCTAATCCATTAAATGTTGATTTGAGTACAGTGTTTGTAGTTGGGCCTGTGGTGTCAGGGGATAGAAGAGAGAGGTCTGACATATGAGAGGGTCATTCCTCTACTCTCCTCCTGCCTAGACTCATAGCACCAATTTATGAGGTAACCAATCTGACATATAGTTGCCATTGCTGAAGTATTTGCCCCCCGCTCTTGGGGTTATTCTCAGGCTTGGAATCCCCTGAAAGCAGCCTGAGTATAGTATTGAGCTATATTGCTCTGGGTCTTAGTTATTACTGTTCCATTGATTCACTTGACCTATGCATATTGTTATTGTCTATTGCTGTTCCACAGAAATCTTATAGTAAAGACAATTTCTGTGTTTTATAATTATGTGTGTGTCTCTCATTGGTCCTTGCACTTACACTATTGCCAGGTGTGCCAGAGGGGGCTGAGACTGTTATTGGGGTTGAGGGGCAAAGTATGCAACAAACATATTTAAGTGGCTTCTTCAGGGTAGCGCTACAGTTATGTTTGTGTTTATTGGGTACATACTAAAACATTTATTGTAAAAATGGCTTAATGTAGCTTAACGTGTAATAAAGTGCCTAAACCTTAATCAATTGCCCTGAAACTTTGTACAGCATAAGTTTTTAACTTCCCAAACCTATCCTGGAAGTTTCATGCATTTTGGTCTTCCACAAGGCAAACTAGGGACATTAAGCTTGTTTTTGGGAGAGCTTAATGTGGCTTAATGTACAAAAAAGAGCTTAGATATTAACCAATTTCTCCAAAACTTCACATAATAGAAGACTCTATCTATGCCAACATATTCTGAAAATGCCAGCTCATTTGGTAAATCAAAGTTATTCACATTAAACTATTTTTTTTACAATCCTAAAACATTTAGGCCTCATGTACACTGCTGCTGCTAAACGGACGTTTAGGGGCAGTTGGGCATTTTTTTCAGCTGCCTCTGAACTCTCCTCTGTTATCATATCAGTACATGTACACAGGGTCATTTACAGTCGTTTCTAGGCAGTTGAGTTTAGAGGCATTAGTTGTAAAGCATAAAAATGCGTTCAGGACAGATGTTAAGAGTCATTTGAAATGCCAAATGCCTGTAACAGCTTGTAAACATGCCTAAATGCGGTAACTTGCGTGTCACGTACCTGGTGGTTGAGTCTGGCTTATGCGGGGGCAACCTCTCTTGCGGCCCTGGTTCGAGAGCCCCTGGTAGTGCAGATAGGAAGCTCTGGAGCACAGGGGGGCACGAGGGCTGGACAAGTCTCTGTCTGGTGGCAGGTAGTTGTCCCCTGAAACTCGTGCAGGCTAGTGGGTAGTGGTTCAATCCGGGTCGGCGACTGGTGGGCGGTGCAGTACAGAGGGATCAGGCAAACGGATGGTCGGGTACAGGCTGGGTCGGTAATGTGCAGGCGGCTGAAGTACAAGGGAGCAGGCAGAAGATTAGTCGTAAACAATCTGAAGTCAGGGCAGGCAGATATCAGCAAAGTCCAAAGGAGAAGCCGGGGTCACAGGAACAGGAAGTCTCAGCAGAGTAAACACAGGGGTATCACAGGTGCAGGAAACACTGTAGAATGGACAGCATCCGCTGCAGGGTGCTGTCTGCTTAAATAGCCAGTTTGGCGCCCGGAACGGCCATTTTCCAAACATTGCCCCCCCCCCAAGGGGCAGCCTCCAGATGCCCAACTGGGCTCTCTTGGCCAAGTTGTTTCTTCAAAAAGTCTTGATAATTTCTTGGGCGTGGAGGTTGCTTTCTGGCTCCCAAGAATTTTCCTCAGGCCCATATCCTCTCCACTTTACAAGGAACTGAGTGACTCCTGCTCTTCTCCTGCAATTGAGGATAGATTCCACCTCAAACTCCTCCTCTCCATCTACCAACACAGGTTCAGGTGGGGCAGTTTTCTGTCCTGGAAACAGGTCCTTGGCAACTGGTTTGAGGAGGTGTACGTGGAACACCGGATGGATCCGAAGTGAAGGTGGGAGGTCAAGTTCATAGGCCACCTTATTTATTCTCCTTTTTTACAAGAAGGGGCCTTATGTATTTTGGCCCAAGTTTCCTGGATGGGCAGGACAATTTTAAGTTGGTGGTTGCCAACCAGACCAGGTTGCCAGGCTGTAAGTCAAGTTCTCCTCGTCTTTTTCTGTCAAACATCTCCTTGTTGTGCTCCTGGGTCTGGGCAAGAGTCTACTGTAGCAGTTTGTTGTTGCTTTCCAGGAATTTCGTAATCTCCTGCGTGGCCGGGATTGCACTTTCTGGAAGGAGGCCAGGCAGGAATGTGGGGTGGTAGCCAAGTTTCGTCCAAAATGGAGACTGCTTGGTGGCAGAGTGGACAGAGTTGTTGTAGGCGAACACGGCTAGTGGCAACAAGGATACCCAGTTGTCCTGAGAATAAGAGGAGTAGCAGCGGAGGTATTGCTCCAGGGTCTGGTTGGTCCTTTCTGTTTGGCCATTGGACTGCGGGTGGTAGGCTGGTGAGATCTCCAGACTCGGGATGTGAACTGCACCCCTCTATCGGATACAATATTTTTTGGAATACCGTGTAGGCGGAATACTTTAGCCGTTTCTGTAGTTGAGGGAGTGCCCTTCATCGGGATGAAATGCTCCATCTTTGTTAGGCGGTCGACCAACACAAACATGGTTGTGAAGCCTGCAGATGGGGGCAACTCCACAAAAAAGTCCATGGAGATCGCCCTCTGGATTGGGTAGTAGATTCAGCAAGCCCCAAGTCTTGGTTCTTTCCATCTTGTTTTGGGGCGCAGGTAGGACAGGCACCTATGTAGTTTTTGCAGTCCTCTCTCATGTGTGGCCACCAAAAAGTGCGGGAAAGCAATTCTGCTGTTTTATCTTTGCCAAAGTGCCCGGCTAGGTGGTGGTCGTGGCAGAGCTCCAAGGCAGTCAGACGAAGCTTTTCAGGCATGAAGATCTGAGTACCCGACCACCATAACCTGTCTTTTAAGGCAAGTCCAGAATCCGCAGGTATAGTGGAGCTGACCAGAATTTGCCTGATCTGGGTTAGGAAGTCCTCCTGGACCAACAAGAAGCTGTGAGCAGGCAGGATCGTATCGGGAGGAGTTTCCTCCCCGGTCTTATGGAACATCCTGGACAGCGCATCCAGTTTGACATTCTTGGATCCGGGCCGGTAAGTTATGTGTAGCTGAAACTGGGAAAAGAACAATGCCTAGCTTGGTGAGGCTTGAGTCTCTTGGCTGTTCTCAGGTACTCTAAATTTTTGTGGTCCGTGAAGACCAGGATCGGATGAGCTGCTCCTTCCAGGAGATACTGCCATTCTTCTAGGGCGGATTTTATGGATAAAAGTTCTGTCACCCACATCGTAATTTCTCTTGGGGGGAGAGAGCTTCCGCGAGAAGAAGGCGATGGGGTGTAAGGAAGCCTTAGGCCCCCTTCTTTGGGACAAGACCGCTCCGACTGCGGTCTCCGAGGCATCTACTTCCAAGATGTAGGGCAACGTGGCGTCGGGGTGCTTAAGGACAGTTGCTGACGTGAACAGACTTTTTGGAGTCTGGAAGGCTGTTTGCGCTTTTGTGGTCCAGGTAAAACAGGTGTTCTGTTTGGTCAGCTGCGTTATTGGAGAGATGACTGCAGAGAATCCAAGAATAAACTTTCTATAAAAATTGGCAAAGCCCACAAAGCGCTGTACTGCTTTTATTATCCGCCGGTGCTGGCCAGTCAATGATAGCTGAGACCTTCTGGGGGTCCATAGTCGTGCCGGTAGTGGAGATGTGGAACCCCAGGAAGGTTATGTCGGTGAGTTCAAAGGCACATTTCTTGGCCTTCGCATACAAGCCATGTTGCCGAAGGCGGCTAAGCACACACTGGACGTGCTTTCGATGTTCCTCCAGGGAGGGGGAGAAGATAAGGATGTCGTCTAGGTAGACCACTATGAATAAGTCAGTCTCTGAAAACATTATTGACCAGGTGCTGGAAAGTGGCCGGGGCGTTACAGAGCCCAAAGGGCATGACCAGGTACTCAAAGTGGCCAAAGAGGGTTCGGAAGGCTGTTTTCCATTCATCCCCCTCCCGTATACCGATTAGGTTGTAGGCCCCACAAAGGTCCAGCTTAGTGAACATTGCTGCAGAGCCGAGGCGTTGGAAAAATTTAGGAACCAGGGGCAGAGGATACCGGTTCTTGACCGTGATTTTGTTAAGGTCCCGGTAGTCGATGCATGGCCGGAGAGAATGATCTTTTTTTCTCTACGAAGAAAATCCTGGCTCCTGCGGGAGACGTAGAGGGTCGGATGAACCCCTTCTGCAGATTCTCTTCTAGGTAGGCCTTGAGGGCCACTAGTTCCACCTCTGAAAGGAGGAATATTCTGCCAAAAGGGACCTCGGCTCCAGGTAGCAGGTCTATTGGGAAGTCGTACGGCCTATGTGGAGGTAGGGTGTCTGCCCCCTTCTTACTGAAGACGTCCAGGAAAGCATGGTACACTTCGGGGACGGCAAGGAGGGTTTCCGGGTCTGGGTTAGGATTAATAAAGAGCCCCGCTGGTGATGACAACCTGGGGTGGCTGGAGACAGTGATCCACACAATATGGAGACAGGAACCAAACTTCTCCGGTGTTCCACTCAATGAGGGGGCTATGAATTCGGAGTCATGGAAGGCCAAGAATCACTGGGAATAGTAGAGAAGCTATCAAGTCCAATAATAGAAACTCCGAGTGGCCGTCGGCCGTCCGGGGCCGGCAGGGGAAAGGTTTCCTGGGTCACTGTCGGATGGTCATCGGATGTTCTTTGGGCCGGTGAGGAATCCGATGTTGGACGGCAAAAGAGAGATAGATAAAACAACTACAGGCCCCCGAGTCCAGGATGGCTGGAACTTGAATATTCCTGTCGGGAATCTGCAGAGAGATGGAGAGTACAGTGAGACTTAAGGCTTGGCAGAGATAATGCTTCCCCTGAGACTGGAGTTGGACACTTACCGGCCTTGGTGGGGCAATTCCTTACTAGATGCCCTGCACCCCCATAGTAGAGGCACAGGTTGAGGGACATGCGCCTCTGTCGTTCGCCAGAGGAAAGGCATGGCTGGAGGAGCCCAATCTGCATGGGCTCGGGATGGTCCTGAGGAGAGGAGGAGAAGGTTGCAGCCAGACTTGGTCCAGGGTAACTGGGCACTCGGAAGCATCCAGGTGGGCCGCAAGGATCCTGTGGCTCTCTGCCCTGCGTTCCCACAGGCGGCGGTCAATTTGGATTGCTAGGTTAATCAAGATGTCGAGGGTATGAGGTACCCCGACGCGCACCAGCTCATCCTTGAGCGGCTCGGAGAGTCCCAGCCTGAACTGATAGCAGAGGGCGGCGGCGTTCCAGGCGGTATCAGTGCTCCAGTGCCTAAACTCAGACATGTAATCCTCTGTGGTGCGACGGCCCTGTTGAATGGCATGAAGTGTCGCTTCTGCGGTGGCTGCCTGGTGGGGGTCCTCATATAGTTGGGCCATAGTATGGAAGAACCGGTCCAGCGTGGTGGTCTCGGGAGCCTTCTGCTCCAACAGGCGTTGGGTCCAGGCCTGTGGTTCCTCCAGAAGAAGTGAGATCACCAGGCCCACCTTGATGGCTTCCAATGAGAATGTGCGGGGCTGGAGAGCAAAGTACAGCTTGCACGAATTGCGGAAGGCCCGGAACTTCCTGCGGTCCCCCGCGAACCGCTCAGGCTTAGGCACCTTAGGCTTCGTGGGCAGAGTCACTACAGTGAGGGAGGCATTTGGCCGCCACTGGCTGGGCTAGGGGACGCCAGGTCCCGAACTTGATTTTCCAGGCGAGTATATCCTTCCTGCAGGTTCTTCACTGCCTGGGTTAAACCAGCAAGGTGCGCATATGGTTCATCCATGGGAGAGGGCCCCGGCGCAGACTCAGACATGGCTGTCCCTTGCTGTCACGTACCTGGTGGTTGTCTGGCTTATGCGGGGGCAACCCCTTTTGCGGCCCTGGTTCGAGAGCCCCTGGTAGCGCAGACAGGAAGCTCTGGAGCACAGGGGGGGCATGAGGGCTGGACAAGTCTCTGGTGGCAGGTAGATCTCCGCTGAAACTCGTGCAGGCTGGAGGGTAGTGGTACAGTCCAGGTCGGCAACTGGCGGGCGGTGCAGTACAGAGGGATCAGGCAAACGCATGGTCGGGTACAGGCTGATAACGTGCAGGCAGCTGAAGTACAAGGGAGCAGGCAGAGGATTAGTCGTAAACAATCCAAGGTCAGGGCAGGCAGAGATCAGCAAAGTTCAAAGGAAAAGCCGGGGTCACAGGAACAGGAAGTCTCAGCAGAGTAAACACAGGGGGGTCACAGGTGCAGGAAACACTGTAGAACAGACAGCATCCGCTGCAGGGTGCTGTCTGCTTAAATAGCCCGTTTGGCGCCATTGGTTTGCACAGGAGCGTGGGCGCGCGTGAACGCGCACAGGTACCCGGAACGGCCATTTTCCTAACATCACGTCTAGGAGCATTTCGTTTAAAGATGTTTTTCATTTAAATTTAAATTTAATTTTTAAACGTCGGTTTATAGCTGTCAAGTTGAGTCGTTCAGAGGAGGTTGAAAAACGTCCCGTGTACATGTAGCCCTAATGTGAACAGCTTAATGTAAAAAGAGCTTAACATACCATAATGTGCCTAAACCTTAATCAATTATCTTGAAACTTTGCACAGCCTAGATGTTAACCAATCTCCCCCAAGTTTCACACAATAGAAGACTCTGTCTATGCCAACACATCGTGAAAATTTTAGGTCATTTGGTAAATCACACCAAAAGTTATTCACATTAAGCTGTATTTTACAATCCTAAACCATGTGAACAGCCGAATGTAACTTAATGTACCATAATGTGCCTAAACCTCAATCAATTGTCTTGAAACTTTGCACAGCCTAAGTTCTCAACTTCCCAAACCTATCTTAGACGTTTTATGGGTTTTGGTCTCCCACAAGACAAACTAGGGACATAAAGCTTGTTTGTTGGGGAGCTTAATGTGGCTTAACCTACGTTAACCAATTTTCCCCAAACTTTACACAATACAAGACCCTGTCTGTGTCAACATATTCTGAACATTTCAGATCATTTTGTAAATCACATCAAAAGTTTTCACAGTAAGCTATATTTTACTATCCTAAGACATTTAATGTGAACAGCTTAAAGTGGTTGTCAACTCGTGAGCTCATTAGCTCTTGTACCTGGGGTCTGCCCCTGTTGTGCCCTGACTGTATCCATGTATGGTTGACATTTATACAATAAATACGGCAATCTTATGGAGTACGGCTGTTTGAAGATTTTCCTTTCTTTATCTCAACCACTTTAACCTACAGGTAAGCCTATGATAAGGCTTAACTGTAGGTGCGCTGCACATCTCCTAAACCTGTACTGTTCAGGAGATATGCAGTGTATTAACTGTGCCGACATCATTTTGGCACATGTGCCTCCGTGCCGTTTCTCCACTATGATCGTGGCATGACTGGCGGCTCCCGCACGCATGTGCGGGAGTGACGTCACACGACTCAGGCCAGTCACAGAGCCGGAGTCATGGCCCCTGAAGGAAGAGGGGCAGAAAATGGACGCCGCTATTACAGGGGACAGCGCTGGACGTCGCAGGCTTCATTTGCAGGTATGTGACACATAATGCACAGTAGCCCATTATGCTTCTAGTTTACAGGGGAATATAGAGGAAGTAAACCCAATCTGGGTTTACTTCCTCTTTTGAATGTAAAAAGAGCTTAACATACCATAATGTGCCTAAACCTCAATCAATTGTCTTGAAACTTTGCACAATCTAAGTTCTCAACTTCGCAAACCTATCCTGGAGGTTTAATCGATTTTGGTCTCCCACAAAGAAAATTAGGGTGCTAACCACTTAAAGACCGGAAGGATTTCCCATGTTAGGACCAGAGCACTTTTTGCGATTCGGCACTGTGTCGCTTTAACTGACAATTGTGCGGTCGTGCGACGTTGTACTCAAACGAAATTTGCATCCTTTTTTTCCCATAAATAGAGCTTTCTTGTGGTGGTATTTGATCACCTTTGCGTCATTTTTGATCACCGCTAAATAAAGAGTGACAATTTTGCAATAAAAAAAACAATATTTCTTACTTTTTGCTAAAATGCAAATACATTTTTTTTATATATAAATATAAAAAAACTAATTTATTCATCGGTTTTGGCTGATTTATATTCCTCCCCATATTTGTGGTAAAAATTTCAATTTGCATTTATTGATTGCGCAAATGTTGCCGCATTTACAAACCATGAGAATTCATTTCTGACGTTTTTTACAATTTTTTTTTGGCAGTAATCTGCGATTTTTATCGGGACTTCAATATTGCAGTGGACATGTCGAACATTTTTGACACTTTTTTGGGACCAATGACATTTATAAATCAATCAGAAATTTAAATATCCACTGATTACTGTGTAAATGTCATTTGAAGGGGTTAACACTAAGGGGACGATGCACTGATTACTCTATAAATGTCATTGGCAGGGAAGGGGTTAACACTAGGGGGCGCTCAAGGGGTTAACTGTGTTCCCGTAGCGAGTCGTCAGAGGGAGCCGACGCGCTCGAGCTCCCCGCCCACGACTCATGCACGAGGACGCTGAAGGGAAGCCGGAGAGCCGAGGAGGCGCGCAGGATCAGAGCCGGGGCTGGCGGTGATGCCGCCCAGAGGACAGAGCGGAGCGGCTACCCGGGAGTAAGGGGACCCTAAGCTATAGCCGCAGAGGTAAAAGAGAAATAGGGGGGACCAGTTGGTAAAAGCCAGCGCTTCACCCTGTGGGGACCCAAGGAGGATATGAGAGCCTAAGGACCCCTGCAGAATCATCTGGAGCAGCAGATAAGTAGTAAAAGTTAAAACTCAAGATATGTGTTAACAGTGCATTTTGAAGTGGCTAAAGAGTGGTTTATGAGTGGATGTAGAGCCACTATGAATGGGCTCCTGTACTGCCTATATATTTAAAGAGGACATAAAACTAGTGGGTGGATGAATATAACAGCTCAAGAACCTAAACATAAATATAACTGGCAGCTAACAGGGGAACAGTGCTGTTAAAATAAAGGAATGAGAGGCGACCGACAGGCAGAAGGAGGTAAGGAACGGTATGGTTGCTGAGATCTGTCGATGCTAACTAACATCTCAAACCTGCATATCCTGGAATAAAGACAAACCTCTAAAGGGAGACAGGGGGAAGCGCGGGAGACACCGCGGGCCCCCTTTTTCCATTAATTTTTTTTTTTTTTATACTATACATTAATCCCTCCCTTCCTGTTTCCTCTCCCCTCTTTTGCACCACCCCCCCCCCCCCCCCCCAGAAGGGTTTTGAGGAAGTGAAAGAGACATGTCGACAAGGGGGAAATCTAGTAAAGGAGGAACAGTGGGAAAAACCAGCCAAGCTACCTCTAGCCCAGGGGGGATACAAAGATACATGGCTGCCGAAACAAGCATGGCAGATAAGAAAAGCCCTGGGCGGGGGACAAGTGGAGTGGGGCAGAAGGAGGAGGTAACTCTGAAGAAAGGAAACAACAAAGGAACCCCTCCAAAAAATGGAAAAGAACAAGCAGAAGACCCAAAGAAAAAAGGCCAAACTATCCAACTTTCTAAAGAGGGACTGGACAAAGAAACCCAGGTAAGCCTCCCTCAGATCAAAGAAGCTCTTACAGAAATGTTATCTAAAATGGAAACAACACTAAAAAATGAGATGGGAATGATAAGAACTGACATAAACCAGGTTCTACAACGGGTGGAAGAGACAGAAGAAAGACTGGATATATATGAAAAAAGTTGGAAAATTTAAACGAACAGATGAAGGAACTCCAAAGGAACAACAGATCAATTATGTACAGGTTAGAAGATCAAGAAAATCGCAGTCGCCGAAGAAATCTGCGAGTTAAGGGTCTACCGGAGAAATTTAAGGATGAAGAACTAAGAGGGCTGATGCAAGACCTTTTCAAACCAATGCTGGAAAAGAAGGATTCGGAGGAGGTAAAAATGGATAGAGTCCACAGAACCGCACGGAAATGGTCAAGCGGGGGAGAGTCCCCCAGGGATGTTATTATACGTTTCCATTATGTTGAAGAGAAAATGGCAATTATGGGGAAAGCTAGGCAAATGCCGGAGATCCTCTGTAAGGGAGAAAAAATTCAGATATACTCTGACTTGTCAGCGGAAACATTAAGGAGGAAAGGAACACTTAGACCACTCACAGAAGCTATGCGGCAAGCAAACATAACGTACTGGTGGGGATTCCCCGCTTGCTTAAAAGGAAGAAAGGAGGGTAGAACGGCAGTATTGAGATTCCCGGAAGAGTTGGGGGAATTCTGCAAATAAAAATTAGATATTCAACCACCTCCCCTTCCGGGATGGGAAGAAGAGGGAAACAATCAAGGGACCTCCCAGGTGGATAAGAGAGGTTGGACTCGCGAGGAGGGGAGAAGGGGAAGGAAGTAACGGACTGAGAAGTGAGAGAACTTTGAGGGGTGTTTTTTTTTTTTTTTTTTTTGTTCTGCGGCCAGGCACAGCGAAAAGGTGCATGGGTACGGGGTGGGGAGGAAAGGTGGCGGTCTAGACCCAAAGCTGCCCCCAAGAGATATATGGAGAGGAAACGGCCTTCCAGAGAGGAAGACGGGCTCCATATAGGGAATGGAATGAGGAAAACCGTTCACCCACCCAAGGGGAGGGTGGGATGGGGAGGGGTAGAGGGGGGGTGGGGGGGAAAGGGGATCTCTCTCTCCGCGTTCAAGACAAAGTTGGGATATTAGGAAAAGGGGGTGAAAAGAAAAATGGGACGAATAAATATTATAACATATAATGTCCGGGGTCTAAATACAGCGGAAAAAAGATTTAAGGTGAGAAAGGAACTACAATTTTATAAAGCAGACATAATTGGCCTCCAGGAGACCCACATCTTACACACCTCAGGAATCAAGCTGGGATCACAGGATTTCCCTAAGTGGTACTACGGAGACTCGCCCTCAGGAAGAACAAGAGGAGTGGCCATTGGTTTCAGTAAAAACATTATATTTTCCCTGGAAGAGTCAAGAGTGGACTATGAAGGTAGATTCCTGTTTATAAAAGGGACAATAATGAATGAAAAATATACCATCGTGAATATTTACTCCCCTAATAAAGATCCGGAGAGATATCTGAGGAAAATACTGAGAGAATTAGAGACGTTTAAAGATGGGCTCCTTATAATAATGGGGGACCTTAACATGTGTTTGGACCCACGAATGGACACATCGGGATTACAGGGAAGGGGATTAAAACGGAATCTCGGAAAGACAAAGAGTGTACTGCTAGGAAACCAACTAATGGATATATGGAGAATGCAAAACCCAAGTAAAAAAGACTTTACATATTTTTCAGGAATGCATAAAACTTACTCCAGATTGGATTATGTGCTTATGGAACATAAAGAACTCCCGAGGATAAAGAAAGCAGAGATCAAAGCTATGACTCTATGGGTACAGATAGAAGTAGGAACACAGACACAGAAAGAACGGTGCTGGAGGTT
>BLSH010057867.1:260196-273549 GCA_018402905.1 Glandirana rugosa
AAAAGGGACAATAATGAATGAAAAATATACCATCGTGAATATTTACTCCCCTAATAAAGATCCGGAGAGATATCTGAGGAAAATACTGAGAGAATTAGAGACGTTTAAAGATGGGCTCCTTATAATAATGGGGGACCTTAACATGTGTTTGGACCCACGAATGGACACATCGGGATTACAGGGAAGGGGATTAAAACGGAATCTCGGAAAGACAAAGAGTGTACTGCTAGGAAACCAACTAATGGATATATGGAGAATGCAAAACCCAAGTAAAAAAGACTTTACATATTTTTCAGGAATGCATAAAACTTACTCCAGATTGGATTATGTGCTTATGGAACATAAAGAACTCCCGAGGATAAAGAAAGCAGAGATCAAAGCTATGACTCTATGGGTACAGATAGAAGTAGGAACACAGACACAGAAAGAACGGTGCTGGAGGTTGAACGAGTCACTGATAGCAAATCCAGAAATTAAGCTAAAGATAGAGGAAGAACTAGAGAATTTCTTTATGATTAACGACACGAGGAGATTGAGAGGCCCCTACTGTGGGAAACACATAAAGTATACATAAGGGGAGTTTTCATTGGACTGGGAGCAAAAAAGAAAAAGGAACGAAGAGAAAAGAAGGAAACATTATATAGGGAAATACAAGAAATGGAATCCCAGAGCAGAGGAGCGGGAGTCCGGGTGAAAGTAGAACTAGTAAAGAAAAAGGAAGAATTGGCGGAGGTGTTGGAGGAAGAAAGAAAACAGGCTTTTCACTTGGTGAGGAAACAGGAGCACCAATGGGGAAATAAAGCAGGGAAGTGGCTAGCAAGGGCAGTGAAAGACAAAAAGAGTAGATCATTCATACCCCAGATAAAAAACAGCAGAGGCGAGATGGTACATACATCATCAGAAATAGCGGAGGTGTTCCATAAGTACTATACAAAGCTATATGATGTCAGGAACCAAAAAGAAGGAAAAGAATCCTTGGAAAGGGAAACGCAAGAAAAAATAAAATACCTTGAAAGGACGGAATGCTTGAAAATCCCAGTTGAAGAAGTAGAATATCTAAACGATCCAATAACACAAGAGGAAGTAATAAAGACCATCAAGGGGATGTCCCTTGGGAAAAGCCCAGGCCCTGACGGGCTCCCGCTTATCTACTATAGGAAATTTCAGAACATCCTTGCCCCAAAATTATGTGACTATTATAACAAACTAGCAGAGGGGGAAAAAATAAGAGAAGAGGCTTTAATGGCTCATATATCTCTGATTCCTAAGGAAGGGAAAGATAAAGATCTTCCAGAAAGCTACCGGCCCATATCCTTGGTGAATGAGGATATGAAGATCTATGCAAAAATCATAGCAGAAAGATTAAAACCTATATTACCGAGATGGGTACAAGAAGACCAGACGGGTTTTGTGGAAGGAAGAGAAGGGAAAGACAACTCCCTTAAGACCATTTTTCTAATACAGGAAGCAGAGAGAAGTGGCACCCTGGTCGCCCTAATGTCAATCGATGCTGAAAAAGCTTTTGACCGGGTTGACTGGGGTTTCATGAAAGAGGTACTGATAAGGATTGGCATTGGAGACAGGATGTTGAGATGGATTATGACCCTGTATCAGAACCCCAAGGCAAAAATAAGAGTAAATGGAATATTCTCAGCAACTGTCGGGTTATATAATGGGACGAGACAGGGATGCCCTCTCTCACCGATCCTGTTTGTTTTAACATTGGAACCCCTCCTAGAGGCGCTGCGAAAAAATAAGAACATAGGGGGGATCAGGATCGGTGAGAGAGAGCACAAGGTAGCCACATATGCGGATGATGTATTACTGTACGTTGTTAACCCCAAGACAATCCCAAATATAGTAACAGAACTTGAATTATATGGGAGGGTGTCAAATTTCAAAGTAAATATGTCTAAGACAGAAATCTTGAATGTGTCCATTCGTGAGAAAGACTTGCGATCCCTAAAACATAAATTCCCTTTTAAGTGGAGAGACGAGGAAATTGAATATCTAGGGATTAAAATAAGTAAGAATATAAATGAGCTATATGGAATTAATTATATTCCCATGTTGAATAAAATAAAGGATCATCTGAGACAGATGAATCGAAGACCATTATCATGGATAGGGAGAGCAAACGCTCTAAAAATGTTTATTGTTCCATGATTGGTTTATCTGTTTCAGATGATCCCGATATCGGTCCCAAAATCATTCTTTAGGAAATTAAGAACACTCATGATAAAATATTTATGGGGAAATAAACATCCGAGAATAGCATATGCGCAATTGGTAAAAGATAGAAGCGAAGGTGGAATAGGGGCGCCAGATCTCGAAAAATATTATCAGGCCATAATAATAGCTAGAGTAATTAATTGGACATATAGTAAGGGGAAAAAAGCATGGGTGGATATAGAATTGGCACATAGTATGACGGAATTAAATAAAATGGTATGGATACCAAAGGAATTTAGAGATCTATCAAAAAGCACAAGTACTATAACCAAAAATACACTGAAAATATGGGACACAATAGTAAAGAAACACAAGCTGGAGTATAATTCCCCGTTAATTTCACTTTTAAACACTAATTATTTCAGACCGGGTAGAGAGGAACACTTATATTTCACTAGATGGGCAAGAAAAGAAGAAATATACCTACAAGACATAATGGAGGGAAATAGAATTTGCACATATGAAGAGATCACACAAAGATGGGGCACTAAACCTTTAGACAAATGGAGATATGCACAAATTAAACACTTCACAGATAATATACCACAACCACTGAGAGGGAAAGAAAATATGAGGACCATAGAGAAAATAATGAACACCTCTCAGAGTTTGAGGAGGCCAATAGCAAAAATATACAAAATCCTGATAAAGGAAGCAGAACCTAAGATTCCTATATACTTAGGGAAATGGGAAGAAGAGATAGGGGTAATTAGTGAGGAAGAAACCAGGAAAAAGATACTGAGGTCGAGCTTCAACACTGCATTGGACCAAGGAACAAGAGAACTGAACTACTAGCAAGTACTAGCAAGATGGTACATAACACCAAAAAAGACACAGATGATACAAGGAGATGGCCCCATGAATTGTTGGAGGGGATGTGACACCCCAGGCACACAGGCGCACATATGGTGGAACTGTCCAAAAATAGGGAAATATTGGAAGGAGATAGTAAGAAATATCCACAGGATCACAGGGGAACAAATTAAAATGGACCCCTGGGAATGCCTGTTTCACTTGACGGGAAAAGCAGAAAAGCAATACAGAAAATCACTGATGCCAATCTTACTAAATGCAGCAAAAAGCTTAATACCTAGGAAATGGAAAACAACCGAGACCCCAACATTAACAGAGTGGCTCCAGAAGATAGAAAGGATAAGGATACTGGAGGAACCAAGGAGCTGAGGAAGCTGAGGAAGAAAATGAAATATATCAGAAGAAATGGGAGAAATGGTTGGATTTAAAAAAATCAGATCTCTAAAAAGTAACAGAGATATCCCAGAGATGAGTAGATAGAGGTAACTAAGAAGACGTAGCGGAGAGAGAGAGGGGGGGAGGGGGGGATAGATAAAAAATCAACATGGGGAGGGTCTTTGTACCTTGACCCACTACCTCAGAGATTATAAGGTTAGAAAGAGAAGGGGAATTTTTAAATAATAAATAAAGATTAAAATAAAGAGAGGAGAGAAATTTCCACGATGATGATAAGTTCTAAACCAGAGATGGAAACATGAGCGATAAATTCTGTGGTCTCAAAAAAAGGACTTACTGAGGTGGAAAAAAAAAAAAAACACTAAGGGGACAGTGAAGGGGTTAACTGTGTTCTCTGGGTGTGTTCTAACTGTGAGGGGTCTGGGCTGGCATGGGCACCAGAGATCTAACTGATCCCAAGTACAGAGATCAGTAGATCTGACATGCCGCCTGTCAGAAAGGGAAACCGCTGTGTTTACATCAGCAGTTCCTCGTTCTGGCTCTGGCATCATGAGTTGCTGGTGCACATCGAGTTCGCCCGACCCGCGGCCCCGCTCAGGGAGCGTGCGGCGGGCACGAGCGCACACCGGCGGCGGCATGCACTCGCCCCTAGCCGCTGCGCACTAAAATGATGACTATAAGCGGCTATTTATGGGACAGAGCCACGCTGTCACCGCTTATAGTCGTACAGCCGTCGGCAACTGGTTAAGCTTGTTTTTTAGGGAGCTTAATGTGGCTTAACTTACAATAAAGTGCCTAAACCTTAATCAATTGCCTTGAAACTTTGCACAACCCAAGCTTTCAGCTTCCCCAAACCTATCCTAGATGTTTCATGGATTTTTGTTTCCCACAAAGCAAGTAAGTGACATTAAGCTTGTGTAGCCCCTACCATCTTTTGTGTTGTGGCCATAGTGTAGGACAGCCAATGTGAGAATATTATGAGTGTGTGTGTGTGTGGCTCACCAGCCAATCACTAGGGGTTTCTTGGCTAGTGGTGCATACTGGGGAAGTGCATATATCCTTGGAAGAATTGCCATGTGCTCAGTCTTCATGCAGCCTACCTCCAGGCTTGGCCTGGAGATGGGAATGCTCAAGTGTGGGAAAGGTTTGACTAGGCCTCAAGCCTAGAAGAGGCCTCACATGCTGATTGAGAAGGAGAACCAGAGACACTGAATGGCTACTTGAGGTACCTGTTACTGGAGATGACCTAAAGAGCAAGTCTGTTTCTCCTATGGAAAATCGTATGCCTATCCCTATTCAGCAGTTGCTCTAATACCCAGTGCCAGCTTGTGCTCCTATTAATTCTGCACTGTGTAATACTGAAAGGGACTGGTGAGTCTGGAGTTCTGTTCTAATCTAGTTTTGCCATGGATGTTTTAAGCCTTATACCTTCTCTGTCCTGTCAGCTATGGATTTCTCCAATAAAGCATTCAAAAATGTGACTGGCGCCAAACTTTTCTTTGATCGCACATCCCTTCACTGGCCTAGGATCTGGCTGAGATCAAAATGTCAGCCCTGCCTTTGGGGGTTCATGCTATGCCTCTGGGCGTCGGGGGGGGGGGGGGTGCTGTACTTTTTTTTTTTTTTTGGAAGCTTAGTGTGGCTTAATGTACAAAAAAGAACTTAGATGTTATCTAATCTCCCCAAAATTAACACAATAGAAGACTCTATCTATGTAAATATATTCTAAAAAAACGAGTCGCATTACGTCACAAAAACAATGATTCCCTATGAGAGCCGTCTCAACTGGTCCGACTTGCGTTTTTCAAAGTCGGACTGACTTTGAAAAAGGTACCTGTACTACTTTTGTCCGACTTTGATCCTACTTCAGCCCATTGAAAGACATTGAAGTCGGATCAGTGTCTTCACTGATCCGACTTTGGCATGCGACTTATGCTCTGGGGATCATGAAGGGGGAACTCCACGCCAAATGTAACAAAAAAAAAATGGCATGGGGTCCCCCTCCAAGAGCATACCAGGCCCTTTGGTCTGGTATGGGTTTTAAGGGGAACCCACCCATGCCGAAAAAACAGCGTGGGGTCCCCCCCAAAATCCATACCAGACCCTAATCCGAGCAAGCAGCCCGGCAAGGGGGTGGGGAGGAGCGAGCGCCCCCCCTCCTGAACCATACCAGGCCGAGTGCCCTCAACATGGGGAGCATGGGTGCCTTGGGGCAGGGGTCTCTGCCAAAGCACCTTGTCCCCATGTTGATGAGGACAAGGGCCTCTTCCCGACAACCCTGGCCGTTGGTTGTCGGGGTCTGCGGGCGGGAACTTATCGGTATCTGGAAGCCCCTTTTAACAAGGGGGCCCCCAGATGCCAGCCCCCCACCCTATGGAAATGAGTATGGGGTACAACGTACCCCTACCCATTTACCTGGAAAAAAATATGTACAAAAAAACACACTACACAGCTTTTTAAAATATTTTATTAAATCAGCGGTCTTCTTCTTCTTTCTTCTTCTTCCTGTGACATGAGGCGGGGCCTGCCGGGTGATGTCAGCAGGTAGCCCCGCCCCATGCTAATATAAGGCACAGCACACAGCGGAGAGGGCATTCGTGAAGGAGATTGCATCCTGTCAACATGGGAAGAAGAAGAGAAGAGGAAGAACAGAGGGAAGAGGACAGCGGAGAAGACCGGCAAAAGAGCTGAAGACGCCGCAGAGAAGAAGATGGAAGACCCTGCAAAAGAGCTGAAGAAACAAGACACCGTAGAGGGGAGAAGACCGCCGGAGCTGATTTAATAAAATATTTTAAAAAGCTGTGTAGTGTTTTTTTGTACATATTTTTTCCCAGGTAAATGGGCAGGGGTACGTTGTACCCCATACTCATTTACATAGGGTGGGGGGGCAGCATCTGGGGGCCCTTTGTTAAAAGGGGCTTCCAGATTCTGATAAGTCCCCACCCGCAGACCCCGACAACCAATGGCCAGGATTGTCGGGAAGAGGCCCTTGTCCTCATCAACATGGGGACAAGGTGCTATGGGGCGGGGGGGGCGCAGAGCCCCCCCTGCCCCAAAGCACCCATACTCCCCATGTTGAGGGCACGTGGCCTGGTATGGTCCAGGAGGGGGGGGCTCGCTCGTCCCCACCCCTTTTCCTGGCCTGCCGGGCTGCGTGCTCGGATAAGGGTCTGGTATGGATTTTGGGGGGAACCCCACGCTGTTTCTTTGGCGTGGGGGTTCCCCTTAAAATCCATACCAGACCAAAGAGCCTGGTATGCTCCTTGAGGGGGACCCCATGCCAGTTTTTTTTTTTTAATTTGGCGTGGAGTTTCCCCTCAAGATCCCCAGAGCACAAGGTGCCTGGCATTGTCGGGATCAAAGTCAGATCACTGTTCACAGAAAAATGGTCTGACTTTGACCCTATGTAGGACCGTAAATCGCACAGCAAAGTAGGATCAAAGTCGGACCGTTTTTTTTGTCGGATAGTGTGAACCCAGCCTAGAGGTTTTTCACTTTTAACAATTTCATTATAGTCCTGAAACATTTAATTGGAATAGCTTAATATAAAAGGAGCTCTATGTGTAATAAAGTGCCTAAATCTCAATCAATTGCCTTGTAACTTTTTTTGTATGTGTAGCAGGGAGCTGGCTATCTTACCTGCAGTATCAGATGACATTCTGCAACATTGCAACTGTTTCCCTCCAGTGTCATCATATCCTGTCAGCAAAGCATACAGGGAATTGTAGTCCCAGGGCTCAAGTGGCACATTTGTTTGAACTGCTGGGGAACTACAACTACCAGCCCACTGGGAGTAAAGAACGGGCTGCTGGGAGAAGATATAAAAAGGCTTGTCTAGGCCTAGATCTCTCTCTTGGGACGCCGGCCTGGGTCTGCAAACAGGGGCTCTGTGTTGGAAAGTGCTAAGGCTGAGTTGTGGCCTGCACAAGAAGAGTTACAGTAAGACGAGGCAGGAGAATAAAGTGGACTTAGGGGAGAGGTGCTGCCTCTCATGTCTATCCACCACATTGGATCCCAGGTGCATATCCACACACACCTGCAACGACGGTGTGGAGCATTCGGTGTGAGGTGAACAGTTGAGTCACTAGACGAGCCTGCCTGTTCCAAGACATTTGTTTGGGCCTTGATCGCAGGATTAGGTGAGGGGGCATTTGCCGGAAACAAGGACACTGCACACAGAGTTGTATAGATACTGTATACAGACATCATTACTCTTAATCGCCTTTCTGACACCTATAGTGCTACAGGACAAAAGGCCATTTCGATGCAGAGACACTGTATACAGACACCATTGTTCTTTCACCCTGCTGAGGAAGATCTTGCATTCTTTACTTGATAATCCAGGCCGGTTGTGTCTGGCCCTGCTATTCATGAGTTTAAGTGCACCAACGAGAGTGACTAGCTGAAAAATCCAAGGCCTTATCTTCCTTCCAAGAGACTGAAGTTATTGGTGCCATACGGGCACGCACACACATGTCCAGGGCTCTGTATATGTAGTGGGTGTGTGGGATAGTTTATCTGGGAAGTTAAACCACTGAATATTGAACTGAGTACAATGTTTGTAGTTGGGCCTGTGGTGTCAGGAGACAGAAGAGAGAAGTCTGACATAAAAAGGGTCAGTCTTCTGCTCTCCTCCTGCCTGGACTCATAGAGCCAAATTTGAGTAGAGGTAGCCAATCCAATGTAAAGTGTCATATTGTCATTTGTTTGCCATTTAAGTGTGCCTCTGCTCTTTGGGGACATTTTCAGGTTTGGAATCCCCCAAAAGCAGCCTGAATATAGTATTGAGCTATATTGCTCTTGATCTCAGTTATTGCTCTCCAGATGCATTACTTGAATATATACTGTTATTGTCTGTTACCCTCTTCACAGAAATATTGCAGTAAAGATCATTTCTGTTTTATCATAATGTGTATGTTTCTCATTGGTCATTGCACTTACACTATTGCCAGATGAGCCAAGAGGGGCAAAGATTGTTATTGGGGTTGAGAGGCAGAGTCCTCCCAAAAAATGAAGCTAAATGTCAATCATTTCCCGTATGGGAAACTAAAATCCATAAAACGTCCAGGATAGGTTTGGGTGTCAGGGCTGGGCTCAGCCCTCCCTTCTCAGAGCTCTAGTTGCTCAGCTGTCAGTTAATTGCCCATACTGTTCATTCCACAGTCACTCACATAGTCTTCATTTCCTGCTGGTTAGCTAGCCATGCTGGCTATTTAAACTGCCTGGATCATATGTCCTGTGCCTTCGCCTGGTCAACATATCCAGATACTCTCTGCTGTGTTTTCTTGTTAAAGACTTTGCTTGGCTGACTTCCCTTCTGGTTCCTGATCCTGTTTGCTGCCTCTGACTACGCTGATCTCTGGATTCCTGTTTCACTGGCTTGTTCCGACTACCCTCTCTGGTTACCAAACTCTAATGTTTTGATTATGTTTGCTCTGTTTGAACTATTTTACCATTTTATTAAAAAGTATGATTTTTTACTGCACTTCTGTCTCAGTCTGATTCATGGTTCCTGACATTGGGAAGATAAAAACTTTGGTTGTGCAAAGTTTCAAGGCTATTGATTAAGGTTTAGCACTTTGTTGTATGTTAAAGTGGTACTAAAGTCTATTTTTTCCCTTTAAAAATAACAAACATGTTATACTTACCTCCTCTGTGCTGTGGTCACAGAGCAGCCCTGATCCTCCTTGATTCCCTTACCAGCACTCCTGGCTGCTCCCATAGCAAGCAGATTGTTATGGGGGCACTCAAGCCAAGCCACAGCTCTGCGTGTCCATGTAGACATGGAACAGCGGTTCGGCCCAGCCACCTCTCTCTCCTGATTGGCTAACTGATGCAGATTCCTACCTTTTGTTATTCTGAAGAAATCCCTCTGTGTTTCTCTGTGCCTCTGTACTGAGTGGTCCTAATGGGAGTGGTTTCATAATTAACTGTCAGGTGTGCAGCTGCTGGGCACTAATGAGGAAATCTGCCTGACCTGCATCCCTTTAGATGTGCTTCTATTAAAAGCATCTCTCCAAAAATTGCATTTTTGTTGCAGGTGATGCCTGAAATCTGACTTGTATCTTAGGTAGACTTCTGTAAAAATTGGTTAGACAAACACATAAGCAGGAAATTATGTTTCTGGGGAGTGGTCAGTACACACTCTGTGTACAGGACAACTCCAGATAGCCATATTGCAATGCATTCTCAGAAAATTACAGCAGCTGCAGATTGAAAAGGAAAGGTCATTTTTCATAACATTCAATTACAATATGACTTGTATAGCAATTGTACATGCTATATTATTTTTTCTTTATTTGCTATTTTTTTCCCCCACGAAAGTGGAGTTACCCTTTAAGCAGTTTTTATATTAAGCCACATGTTTAACCACTTCGGCTGTCACACCCGTTTACCCATTTTGGACCAGAGCAGTTTTCACATAAGCCTGTTTATTCGGTGACGATTTTGTCATTACTTAAGATAACAATGTAATACATACATTTTTTTTTAGGCTGCATTCACACAGGGGCGACCCGACTTTGGCACGACTTTGCTAGTCGATTTCAACGTGACTTTCAGCGTGACTTCAGCGCGACTTCAGGGACTTGAGGCGACTTTACAACACAACTTTTGCCAGGCGACTTTGCCTTGACCAATCAGAGAAGGGAGGGAGGGGTTGCCTAAAAATAAATTCTCTTCTTTATACTGTAAAGTCGCTTCCATGTAGATGGGGATCCAACTTGGAGGCGACTTCTATTGAATCCTATGGGCACGAGTCGGATAGAAGTCGCCTCCAAGTAGTAGTGCCCATTCACACAGGGGCGACTTGAGATCCGACTTGAGTTGTCTCAAGTCGCCCCAAGTCGCTTGACATCTGAAATCCCATTGAAGTGAATGAGAGCCGTCTTAATATACACTACTAAAGTCGCTCCGACTTCAAGGCAACTTCAGAAAAGGTTCCTGTACTACTTGGAGGTGACTTCTATCCGACTTGTGCCCATAGATTTGAATAGAAGTGGCCTCCAAGTCGGATCCCCCATCTAAATACAAGCGACTTTGTAGTATTAAAGAATAGAATTTATTTGGGGCAGCCCCCTCCCTCTCTTTTCTGATTGGCCACAGGCAAAGTCGCCTTGCATAAGTCGTGTTGTAAGTCATCTGAAGTTGCCCTGAAGTCGTGCTGAAAGTCGCGCTGAAATCGCCTAGCAAAGTCGCACTGAAGTCAGGTCGTCCCTGTGTGAATGCAGCCGTACAGGAACCTTTTCT
This sequence comes from Glandirana rugosa, assembly GCA_018402905.1. Taxonomy (NCBI): domain Eukaryota; kingdom Metazoa; phylum Chordata; class Amphibia; order Anura; family Ranidae; genus Glandirana; species Glandirana rugosa. Next base: position 270,886 of record BLSH010057867.1, read on the forward strand.
GAAGTCGCTCCGACTTCAGTAGTGTACATTAAGACGGCACCCATTCATTTCTATGGGATTTCAAATGTCAAGCGACTTGGGGCGACTTGAGGCAGCCCAAGTCGGATCGCAAGTCGCCCCTGTGGGAATGGGCACTTAAGGACAAACAAGGCTTTTTTTTTGTGAATATTGTCCTGCAACAATAATATTTTTATACAATCCTTAGACAATTAAATGTAATAAAACTAAACAAAAGGCACTTTTTTCTATTTTTTAAACCGTGTTAGTTTTACTATGCCCCTGTTTATTGTGAAGAAAGCATCACAGAAAGCATAAGAAACTAATATTTCGGGGCCTAGCAGGGTCCCATCCTTAAGGCAACCTACAGGGCCTAGGGTTACCATTTTTCTTCAAGTCAAACCTGGAAACTTTGGTGGCGCAGCAAAAACATTTTTTTGTAGTATACACTATATGATTGTAACAGACCTGGAATACCTTTGGACACTCCAAAGAGAATAGTAATGCGGTGCGCATAGTGCCCCCTAATCCTCCTGTCAGGCCCTGTTCCAAGCTACATTCCTCTCTAAATAATGTGTCCGGGATTCAGGCGGACTGAAACCCGGACGCATGGTTCAAAACCTGGACTGTCCAGGCAAATCCCGGACAGGCAGCAACCCTAGCATGGACCCAAAGTGTTGGTTTCTTATGCCTTATGTGACACTGTCTCTGCAATAAACACCTGAAATGCGTTTATTTGGAGGGCTGGTAACTTGTCATCTTTGCATTTGGTTCTGCCATGGCACCATACATGGCATTCACTGCGAGCACCAATCATTACAAGGTTGAGTACGGAGAGGGATGCACCTTCTTTTTGGACTTTATTGGCATTCCTAGGCAGACTGCATTTGCATGAATATTGTCATAGGCAATGCCCACATGTAATGTTGAGCCTCCATGATTAAAAGAAATGAGATCCAGTAAATGAAAGGGATGTGGTCCAGGGATGCAAGGGTGAGAAGGAAAGAGCGAGATAGTGCTGGATATCCTCCAACCGAGAAATGAGGCGGGCTCCATCTGACCTACTGCAGCTTCTAATTATAAGATATGAAGATTTGCATATTACGGTCTGGTTCACACGAGTGCAGTTTCTGATACGACTTGAGTCACAGAGAATCGCATGACAATGAAAATCACATTGGGGCAGATTTACTAAAACTGGTGCACTCGGGATCTGGTGCAGTTGTGCAGAGTAACCAATCAGCTTGGAACTTCAGCTTTTTCAATGAAAGAGGAGCTCCAGGCTCCCATCAAAAAATTAAAAGTCAGCTACAAATGCTGTAGGTGCTGACTTTTAATATAAGGACACTTACCTGTCCACGGATCCCGCAATGTCCTCAACCGAGCCGATTCTTCAATCGGCTACAGGTGCTGGCACCGGCATCTCAAGTAAAGGAAGCAGAAAGCGAAGCTTTGCGGCTTCACAGCCGGTTTCCTACTGCGCATGCGCCTTGTGAATGGTCCCATAGTCTTCTGGGACCTGTGATGTGTCCCTGAAAACTGCGGGGGAAGGACGGAGGGGCATCCCGAAGTGGGAGCAGGTACCTGTCAAAACCAGGTACTCGCTCCCCCCTGCCCCTTCCCCCCCCAAAAAAAGTGCCAAATGTGGCAGTGGAGGGGGGGGGGTGCAAACAAGGCAAACTTACCCTTTTGGGTGGAGTTACACTTTAAGTTTTGGCAATAAAACCTAGAAGCTGATTGGTTACTATGCACAGCTGCACTAGATTCTGTTTGCACCAGCTTTTGTAAATCTCCTCCACTGCTTTTAAAAGGTGCCTGTTTACATCAATGCAGCATAGTGTGATTTTTGTAAAAGGGTCCTGTGCTACTTTGGCGCAATTCCAGCGTGATTTTGAGCCCTCCAGATTAGTATGTAGAAAGCGTCTGCGAAAGCGTTTTCATTTTTTTTAACCCTACACCACCTCCCAAGCAAAAGATGTAGTAGTAGTAGTAGTAGTAGTAGTAGTGGTAGCGGTTGTAGTAGTACTGGTGGTAGTAGTGGTGGTGGTATTATTAGTAGTGGTGGTGGTGGTTGCAGTACTTAAAGTAGTAGTGGTGGTGGTATTGGTAGTAGTGGTGGTGGTGGTAGTAGTAGTAGTCGTGGTAGTCATACCTCCCAACTTTCTGAGATGTGAACGAGGGACACCTATAAGCAAAAGTATGTAGGCATAGGACACACCCTCTGCCACACACCCTTAACCGCTTGCCGACGGCTGATCGGCAATTGACGGCGACAATGTGGCTCTGTAACGCGAATCGCCGTCATACGACGGCGGCCGCGATACAGAGCCACTGTGAGCGCGCGCGCGCCGCCGGAGGCGCGCGCTCACTGTGTCCGGGGGGGTCCAGGGAGCGGGTCCGGCGGCTTCGATTGCCGCCGGCCACCCGCGATGCCCCCCCCGGAGCGAATGAGCGGAGGTCCGTGTATGTAAACACGGACCTCCGCTCTGTGTGAGGGGGAAGGGAAGTGATCACAGCCTTCCTGTAAGTGAAGGCTGTGACCACTTCCTTTCCCCAGCTAGGCAAGTCCCCCTACAGTAAGAACACGCCCAGGGAACACAGTTAACCCTTAGAGCGCCCCCTGCAGGTTAACCCCTTCACTGCCAATGGCATTTACACAGTAATCAG
>BLSH010057867.1:323637-340270 GCA_018402905.1 Glandirana rugosa
TTTTTTTTTTTTTTTTTTTTTTCTTTTCCTTCACATGATTTTTCTAAGTGACATTTTTAGGTTGGCTGTAGAGGTTAGATGTCACTTGAAATCTGACAGCTGCTGCCTTGTCAACAATTTTGCCTGATACGTTGCCTCCCATGAGTCCATTGCAAGGTCAGTTTACAGAGCTCACTCCTTAATGGGGTAGCTGTACCCATGGGGATAGGGAGATCGGGTCCCTTTGTTTTCCTTTCAGCTTGCTTGCACTACTTTCTGTACACACCACTGCCCACATCTTCCACCTGCAGACCAATGTTTTGGGCTGCCTCTGGATGTCTCATAACCCATGATGGGAAGAACCACACTTTTGTACAGCAGGAAAACTCCATGCTGTTTATAGCAATGGTATGGGGAGGGTGAGAAGAATGTGTGCTGTCCATTCATTGTGAATGTGTCTGAGCTTCTCAGTTACAGGTTGAAGGGCAGCTGGAGTCTACTAAAATTCCCCAGATCTGCTTGGCCCAATTAGCTGCTCCTTAAGAGGAATGTTAATTACTAGGCTCTGTTATTTTACCCTATCATGCAAAAAATGTACCGTAATTTTTCGCACCATAAGACGCACCTAGGTTTTAGAGGAGGAAAACTAGAAAGAATATTCTGAACCAAATGGTGTATTAAAATATTTACCAGTGCAGCCATATACCAGAGTCCATGAAATACAGCATATACCAGAGTCCATGAAATACAGCCATATACCAGTGCCAATCAATTACAGCCATACCTGGTTCCATGCAATGCAGCCTGACACAGAGCTGAAGGGGAGTCTCATATCTCCCGGCACCGCCGTGCTGTGATGATGTCATCACACATGCGCCTGGTGGAGCTCCACTCTGCAGCCAGACCCCATTCAGATAGACAGAGCAGCTCCAGCTGCCGCCGTGGCAGTACTTCATTCGTCTGCTGGGGCTGCTTTGTCTTCTCACTCTGGGAAGACTCACAGCGGCGCTCTATGGTGTTTGGTAGCCCGCAGTGTAATGCGGGCTCCTGGCACCGACGGGGGGGAGGGTCGTTTTTTTTTTTTTGCAGCATTCGCACCATAAGACGCAGGGACACTTCCCCCAATTTTTGGGGGGAAAAAAGTGCGTCTTATGGTGCGAAAATTACGGTATATCTTTTGTAAGACTTTACAATGAAGATTTGCGATCTAGATTCTTGTGTAAGCCCTGTTGTGACTGGCTAATGCTGGGTACACACAGGCTGAAAATGGTCAGCTTGGCAGGAACTGGGCAACTTTTGGCCCTGGTGTACAGCTCCCTGTCTGAGAGAAGCTGGTCTCCCAACCACTTCTGTCGAATGAGCATGCTGGGAAAACCAGAATCCAATCAGTGCTTGTCGCCAATGGTGTGGGGGTGCAGTTCCTTTGAGTTCTGGCAAGGGAGCAGTCCCACTGTCGGAAAACAATAGGTGCGCGGGGGGGGGGGGGGAGGTTAATCGCCGCACTAACATCGGATGTGTTTGCATCCAACAGTTTGCCCAGCGCCTTATAACATGAGGGCAGACAGTACAGTTACAATATTATTCAATAGAGGAGAAATTAGAGGGCCCTGCTCATTAGAGCTTACAATACAGTTGATCTTGTACTGCTGGAGCAAAAAAAGCCTCACCCAGCCACCTGGGGCAAATGCTTCAGGTTTTGGGCAAGTGACCCTGGATTGGCCGCATGTTAAATTACCATTTGGTGTGGTCCCTGAAAAGTTGCAGTGATGGATGCATATTGGTGATGTCACTTGGTTTAAACCTGACCCACTATCACACTGGTGGTCTCCTGTCCTTTACCAGTATTTGGTAATTTGATCAGCACAGCCATCCTAGTGAAGCGCCCTGCATTTATCATCATGCCGAGGACTTGTCTTGTCCAGTAGAACTGGTATTATTTTCTAGCCACCACTGTAAGCTTCAGATGGAATAGGATTGTGGGGATTCAAAGTGTTCTATCTGTAAATGCTGTTAATCAGATTGTCCTGCTGGTGATATGTTTACGCAATATATTGGAATAATTCTTCTGTAACCATTGTACAGGAGGTGTGTGTTTGTGTTTTTCAGAGTTGCAAATTGGATTTGGGCAACCCTTTGTTGTGTTTTTACCCATGATGCTTTATTCCACATGCATATGGAACTGGTTCTGTGATGGGTGTGCTTCATGAAGGGTGTTTACAGTTGATGCATGTAAATTGCTGAAGGTGTTGTGTATGTGTACCATACCAGACTGTGTGGTTAACGGGTTTGGCGTGACGATCTTTCTTAAACCATACAGCTTTTATACTCTTTATTTTATTAAACTAGTCCTTTGCTGGTTTTGTGCGGGGTTTTTTTCTGCTAACAATCTCGTCTTTCTTTGTAAAGGTTTGTAGTACCCAGGCAGTTAACAACATCTATACTGCAGCAGAATTTTTCCTTTTATTTACAGTGGTTTCCTTTGAGTCTAGGGAGTGGCAGGACTTCATTTAGCAAGCTTTTTGGTTTTCATCCAATGGAAACTTTTAGTGCTGAAAAAATGAACAAGTAATGAGTCACACAGCACTGGCAGGGCTTTTCTTGGTGTTTTTGTGTTCGCTGTGATGTTGTTATGGATTACACTTCAAAAGAATGTGTATTTTAGTCTCCTCTGTGTGCGGAGGCTGGATATGTGGTACCCCCAACTTTGCACACACTGGCATTTTAGTTGCCTCTGCATTCATCTTAACCCTGAGCTTCCAGTTTTCAGCACATATCCTTTTAAAATGCCTGTCTCCCACTACACAATGTGCATGGTAACAGATTGCTGCATTCACAACCTGTATTTTTTAAAGGGCCTCCATTTGGGAGATTCACCTTTGCTGTCTGCCTTGACCGCAGCCACAGATAGGATTTTCCCTGACGTTGAAGAAAAAACTTGCAGTCCAACACTTGCCGTTTGGAAATAGTAAAGCCTAATAAAACGTGTTTAACCACTTCAGCCCCGGAAGGATTTACTCCCTTAATGACCAGGCCATTTTTTTGCGATCTGGCACAGCGTTGCTTTAACGTTCAATTGCGCGGTAGTGCGACACTGTATGCAAATTGATGTCCCCTTCCCCCCCACAAATAGAGCTTTCTTTTGGTGGTATTTTGATCACCAATATTTTTTGCTCTATGAACAGAGCGACAATTTTGAAAAAAAAAAAGCAAACCTTTTTTACTTTTTGCTATAATACATATCCAAAAAATATTAAAAAAAACAAATGTATGCCTCATTCTTTATATTTTTTGTAAAAAAAAAAACCACAATACGCGTATATTGATTGGTTTGGTCAAAAGTATTTTTATAGCGTCTCCAAAATGGGGGATAGATTTATGAACATTTTATTTATTTTTACTGGTAATGGCAGCGATCTGCGATTTTTAGCGGCACTGTGATATTTCGGTGGCCAAATCTGACCCCAGGTGACACTTTTTGGGGACTAGTGACTAGAGTTGAGCGAACCCGGACTGTAAAGTTCGGGTCCATACCGAACTTTGGGGTGTCCGGGACCCGGACCCGAACCCAGACTTTTCAAAAAAAGTTCGGGTCCGGGGTTCTAGTAATTTTAATGAAAGTTCTGAAAATTGCTGTAAAAAAGTCCAGGAAGGTCCTAGAGGTCTGCAAAAGGAAGGAAAATGGGGGTAAGGGTGGGACAAGTGCCCTACAAAGAAATGGGGACAGGGAAATCACTTTAAATATTTTTAAAAAACATAAAAAAAGCAAAAATGGAGGTGAATGTGGATCATCTTCAAACTGGGTCTGAAAAGTATTAATTAACGGTAGAAGCCATATAACTGTTCTAAAATCATCTTCAAACTGTGTCAAAAAAGTATAAATTAACCGGGAGAACGCATATCACTGTTCTGCACACATCTGGAAACTGTGTGTGTCACTTTAAATGAAACCAGGAATAAGTGAACATCTGTTCTGCACACATCTGGAAAGTCTGTGTCACTTTAACAGAAACCGGGAATAAGTGAACATCTGTTCTGCACACATCTGGAATGTGTGTGTGAAACTACAGCATAGAGAACAGGTATATGGTTTCGCTCTATCATATCACTGTTCTGCAAACATCTGCAAACTGTGTGTGAAACTATAGCAGAGCGAAACCATATACCTGTTCTTTATGCTGTAGTTTCACACACACATTCCAGATGTGTGCAGAACAGATGTTCACTTATTCCTGGTTTCATTTAAAGTGACACACAGACTTTCCAGATGTTTGCAGAACAGTGATATGGGTTCTCTTTTTGACACAGTTTGAAGATGATTTTAGAACAGTTATATGGCTTCTACTGTTAATTAATACTTTTCAGACCCAGTTTGAAGATGGTCCACATCCACCTCCATTTTTGATATAATATATATATATATATATATATATTTTTTTTTTTTATGTTTTTATTTTTTTAAAAATGCTTTGTTATTTCCCTGTCCCCATTTCTTTGTAGGTCACTTGTCCCACCCTTACCCCCATTTCCTTCCTTTTGCAGACCTCTAGGACTTTCCAGGGCTTTCTTACAGCCATTTTTGTGCCTAAAAGTTCGGGTCCCCATTGATTTCAATGGGGTTCAGGGTCCGGGACAAAGTTCAGGTTCTGTCCCGAAGTTCGGCCGAACCAGCAGAACCTGGACTTCTAGAAGTTCGCTCAACTCTACTAGTGACATTATTACAGTAATCAGTGCTAAAAGAAATGCACTGATCACTGTATAGATGACACTGACAGGGAAGAGGTTAACACTAGGGGGCGTTGTACAGTTTATATAGAGCGCCCTAGCAAGTGCACCTATTAGTGCAGTAAATAGTTAGAGACATAAAACATGGTGTTGGACGTTAAAGTCATTCAGGGGGTAATTTTTGTTTCTAAATTTGCGGTTTTTACTGTGCCCAGAAAATCGTGCGAAAGAAAGCTTACTGCATAAAATTGCTCTTTGTAATTTTACCTTTGCTTGTTTTTATTTTTCTTATTAGGAATTCGTTACAGTACAGATGTCAGTGTTGATGAAGTAAAAGCCTTGGCATCTTTAATGACCTACAAATGTGCTGTTGTAGGTAAGTCTGCTCATTTTGTTTTCAATAATCAATAAAAAAAAAAAAAAAAAAAAAAATAAAAAAACTATTAAGAAATAAAGTAGATATTGTTTTTTATTTAAAAAAAAAAACAAAAACACATACATACTCACCTCTATGCTGCAGTCCAAGAACTGAGCGACCACATGACTGCAGTTCACTCAGCTTTCAGTCAGCTCTGAGCAGAAAATGGGGACTGTCAGACACCGCTGTCTTCTGCCTCACCAACGCTCACTGGAAAGGGGGTGGGCAGAGCTGGCTCTTGCTCTCAGCCAAGTGCTAAGAGGCAGAGCCAGTTGTCAAAAGGAGCTCTGGGCCAGGAGCAGCTCTGTAATGTCACCTGATAGTGGGCTTTTAATGCATTCCTGTGACCTGTGGTCAAAATATTGAGCATGCTTTTCTTTTAAAAACTGAAGTTTTTAGGTATGGTCCCCCTTTTTTTTTTTTTTTTTTTTTTTTTTTTTTTTAAAATGGTTCCATTGGTCCAATCTGAACCAGTGTTCGCATGTATGTGTCATACCTGTGGAAGCTGGAAATCGATGTATTAGTCACCACTACTACAGGGATCTCCGCTTGCTTCTGTGTCCCATGCAGTGACTGTCTGGCTGCATGGACCGCTTTGCATTCATTGATTGGACAAGGTGGAGAGGCAGACTGATGGTGTCAAAATCTCCACCTCATCCAATTTCCACTCCGCATCTCACTATTCTGGTGGCACTTCCCTTTTACATTCAGTTTTCCCAATAGCATGAGACAGAAACTGAGTACCAGACCAGAAGGTGGGAAGTTGTTTATGAATGCAATGTGTGAAGTATAATACAAAACCAATTAAAGGTTGGGAAGTGGCAGTAACCTATTTGTAATTACATAGGTGCTGTTTTGGTATAGTTCTGCTCTAAGCTAGGAGGCTAATTAATGCCAAATCAAATATCTATCTATCGATCAACACTGCAATCTAACTTGATGTGTGCTTATTAGAAATGGTATACTTACCCTAACCATGTATTCCTTTTCTGAGAGAAGCAGTGGCTAATCTACAGTTTCTCACTAAAGTGAGTACACCCCTCATATTTTTATATCTTTTCATATGACAACACTGAAGAAATGACACTTTGCTACAATGTAATGTAGTGAGTGTACAACTTGTAGAACAGTGCAAATTTGCTGTCCACTGAAAATAACTCACCACACAGCCATTAATGTCTAAACCGCTGCCAACAAAGGAGTACATCCCTAAGTGAAAATGTCCAAATTGGGCCCAGTAAGCCATTTTCCCTCCCTGGTGTTATGTGAATCGTTGGTGTTACAAGGTCTCAGGTGTGAATGGGGAGCAGGTGTGTTAAATTTGGTTATCGATCTCACTCCTACTGGTCACTGGAAGTTCAACATGGCACCTCATGGCAAAGAACTCAGAGGATCTGAAAAAAAAAATTCTTGTTCTACATAAAGCTGGCCTAGGCTATAAGAAGATTGCCAAGACCCTGGAACTGAGCTGCAGAACGGTGGCCAAGACCATACAGCGGTTTAACAGGACAGGTCCCACTGAGAACAGACCTCAACATGGTCGACCAAAGAAGTTGAGTGCATGTGCTCAGCGTCCTATCCAGAGGTTGTCTTTGGGAAATAGACGTATGAGTGCTGCCAGCATTGCTGCAGAAGTTGAAGGGGTGGGGTGGGGCCTTTTATCCCAGCAGGAAGCCTCTTCTAAAGATGATGCACAAGAGAGCCCACAAACAGCTTGCTGAAGACAAGCAGACTAAGGACATGTATTACTGGAACCATGTCCTGTGGTCTGAGACCAAGATAAACCTATTTGGTTCAGATGGTGTCAAGAGTGTGTGGCGGCAACCAGGTGAGGAGTACAGAGACAAGTGTGTCTTGCCTACAGTCAAGCATGGTGGTGGGAGTGTCATGGTCTGTGGCTGCATGAATGCTGCCTGCACTGGGGAGCTACAGTTGAGGGAACCCTGAATACCAACATGTACTGTGTCAAACTGAAGCAGAGCGTGATCCCCTCTCTTCAGAGACATGACCACAGGGCAGTATTTCAACATAATGACCCGAAACCCACCTGCAAGGTGACCACTGCATTGCTAAAGAAGCTGAGGGTAAAGGTGATGGACTGGCCAAGCATGTCTCCAGACTGAAACCCTATTGAGCATCTGTGGGGCATTCTCAAACGGAAGGTGGAGGAGCGCAAGATCTCTAACATCCACCAGCTCCGTTGTGTCGTCATGGGGGAGTGGAAGAGTACTTGGCAACCTGCGAAGCTCTGGTGAACTCCATGCCAAAGAGGGTTAAGGCCGTGCCGGAAAATAATGGCGGCCACACAAAATATTAACACTTTGGGCCCAATTTGGACATTTTCACTTAGGGATGTACTCCCTTTTGCTGCCAGTGGTTTAGATATTAATGGCTGTGTGTTGATTTATTTTGAGGGGAAGGCAAATTTGCACTGTTAGACAAGCTGTACACTCACTACTTTACATTGTAGAAAAGTGTAATTTCTTCAGTGTTGTCACATGAAAAGAGAATAAAATATTTACAAAAATGTGAGGGGTGTACTCACTTTTGTAAGATACTGTAAATATACTGCTTTCCAAAAACTCAGCTGGTCCATCCTTCTCCCTCTGGCTCCTGTACTTGCTGACTGGTTTTTGGTGCACATATATATCCTCACTTATGCCTTGTACACACCATAAATATACAGGGCAAATGATCGTCTGTGTCTTTTGAGTTATTTTGGCATGCCAGTCATATTGAAAATGAAGGTTATGAGAATTTTCATACGAAAGAATTCAACTTTGGAATGTAGCGTATTCTTTCGTTTCCGAGCATGCATAGTCTTGGTCACACGATTTATTACATACAAATACCATACTAATTGCACAAAAATTGTTTGTTCTGTTATTGTACGAGAAATTTTCATGCTTGTCCTTTCTGATACTTTTCACATGAACTGTCATGACCAGCTCTTAAGTATCAGACAATCGCTCTGAAAGTGGTATTCTTATTGTGTGTACTAGGCATTAGTCCTACATATTGGTGTCAGGCCTACTTTGATCCTCTGAGGAAGAATCTTCTTACTGTAAGAGCCCCGTTACACCTGGCCAGTTTTTTGCAGTGTTGCCATCTAGTATTGTGCAATGGACTGCCAGTGCATGGACCAAAAATCAAACCTGCACTTTTAGTTGACTTCCTCCTGGGTCCATTGGTACCTTTTAGTATTGGGGTATCATCCTAAATGAATGATAAAGGGTGCATAGAGTGCTTAGTAGTATCACAGGATAAGATGCATGCTTTATAGTGTTACCGCAGTACCTAGGATTGCTTAACGAAGTTGACATCACAAAGGATAAAACGGAACATGGCAAAATGTTCCTTTTAGGTTGCTTTCCCACCTTTATGAGTAGAATTTAGGCAGTTGATGGAAGTGACTAAAACTAATGTGCTAATACTACTTATAAATATGTACTGTAAAAATACAGGGAATGATATTGTTTACTGCCTTCTGAAAATAACGAATTGCCAGTATCTCGCTTGAATACTTTAAATCCCTAACTTAGAACAAGCATGCAGCAAGCAAAGTCACAAAAAAACAGCTCCTGTATACTTATTCCAAATCAGTGACTTAAAAATGGGGCAGCAATGGCAGGCTCTTTTTTTTTTTTTTTTTTTATTTTTTTTTTTTTTTTTTTTTTTTTTCTCATGATAGGCTTTCGTCATTTTGTCATGTAATACCATGATCTTTAAAAAAAAATGTTCTCTTTCGTTCGTCGACAGGCACAGCGACTCTTAGGACTAAGTGGGTTACACTGCCCTCTTCAGGAGTTTACTTGGCCGAACAGGCAGTTCTAACAGCAACAGACACAGCCCCTCCCAGGGGGCAGTCCCCACTGGCAGATAACCTCACACCCAGCTCTGCTAGCTCAGTTTTATTCTGCCTAGTGCAAGGAGTTAGCCCTAGGCTCCCTGTTGGGATCTGTGGTACCTCTCTGGTCCACCTCGGCTGTCAGGAGACAGCCTCACAGATGAAGACTACAATCAAGCATCCCTGCTAGGCAGCAGGCTGGGTCTCGGACCCAGGTAGTCTCCCCAGCTGGCCATTACGCGCTAGACCGGATGCTTCGTGCTGGGTCGAACACGCCAGACCCCGAACCGGACGGGGTGGCCCCGCGGGTTAAACGTCCCGCTGCCGCACGCGGTGCGCCCTGGGCCGACAGCTTCCACCGGCATAGCCGGGAGCGCGAATGCTGTCCCGGGTGGGATCCCCGCACCGCCCGTCTAGATGGGGTAAGTACGCCCCCTCGGGGGTCACGTGATGGGTGGTTACTCCCTACCCCCCCCCCCCTTCCTCGCTAGGCCCCCCCCCATCCCACCGGGACCCCGCTGTCGTGCCCCCCACATGGGCGCTTACAGGGTGCTCTCTCTGGGGCAAGTCCCACCGACTTCCCAACCTGCCTTGTGCTGCGGCGGTTGGCGTGCTTGGCGGCCATTTTGCTGGCGCCCGGCTGCCATTTTCTTGTAGCCGGCCGCACTGTTTAGGCCTAGGGAGCGGCCAGTGGCCATTTTGTGTAGCCGCGGCCATGTTATAGTGGTGTTTGGCATCTAGTGTGCATGGCGGCCATTTTCCCTGTGTCTACACGTGAATGTGAGGCCTGGGGGTGGTCCTGGCTGGTGTTTGGCACCGATTTGCCCCCCCCCTTCTTCAGGGGAGGACTCGGACCGCGAGGGGGGCTTCTCCGTTGCAGGGACCCCCCTCGAGCTGTCGGATGGTGAGGTTCACGACGCTCCGGATAGCGGGGATGAGTCTGAGCCGTCCGCTGCTGCGCACAAGAAGGCTTTTGTAGACGCTCTGATCACTTCACTTCAGTGCCTGAGACCCTGCGATTAGATGAAACGCCGGGACCCTCTCGGAGGGTGTCCGTTCACTTCGGGTCCCACAGACAGGGCCCTGCGACTAGGGTCTTTCCGTATGTGGACTTTCTCGATAAGTTTCTTTATAAGGATTGGGCTCGGCCTCAGAGCTCCCTTCCTATCCCAAAGTGTTTTGCTGTGCGTTATCCCTTTTGAGGATAAATTATTGAAGAAGTGGGCATCGCCCCCCCCCCCGTGGTTGACCCACCGGTGTCCCGCCTGTGCAGGGCGACCACTAGCCCGGTGAAGGGCACGCCGTACTTTAAGGACTCTGCTGACAGGAAGGCTGAGGCTTGTGTCAGGTCCCTATTTGTTCTGACGGGATTGGCCATGCGGCCCGTGGTGTCTTCTGCGCTGGCGTCGCAAACGCTCACTGAGTGGGCAAAGTGGTTGCACAGCGAGTTTTACAGGACTCAGGCTTCTCCTGAGTGCGTGGACCTCGCTGACCAGATGGTTCAGGTGGCTCAGTATCTGTGCGATGCTGCCCTGGACGCAGCCCCCCCTGATATCCAAGGCGTCTGCGGTCTCTGTGGTGGCCAGGCGGTGGCTTTGGCTGAAGTGCTGGTCTGCAGACATGCCTTCTAAAAGGACCCTGGCGGCGTAAGCGCACCAAGCCAGAGGACACGGTCTCCTCTGCATGAAGGGTTGCCCCTGCCAGGTGTTTGGGTGGGGGGACGTCTCCTGGGGTTCGCGGACAGGTGATCTTCCCGCATCTTGGACCGCTGAGTGCTCGAGGTGGTCTCCTCGGGGAACAGCATAGAATTCCGTTCCCGCCCCCCAGACAGGTTCTTCGCCTCCAACTTGCAGCTGCCTGCGGGCAAGCTGCGGGCCCTGTTTGGGGCGGTGCAGGACCTGCTGAGCCATTCTGGATCTGAAGGACCTCAACAGGTTTGTGTGGGTTCGCATGGAGTCGGTCCACTCGGTAGTAGCGGCCCTGCACCAGGGCGACTTCCTGGCCTCCCTCGACATCAAAGATGCATACCTGCATGTTCCCATCTGCGCCCAGCACCAGCGCTTCCTGCGCTTTGCGGTTGGAGAGTATCACTACCAGCTCGTAGCTCTTCCGTTTGGCCTGGCCTCGGGTCTTTACCAAACTGCTGGCCTTCGGTTCTGGCTCTGCTGAGACAGAGGGGTATCGCGGTGGTGGCGTATCTGGACGACCTTCTCCTGCGAGCGGATTTGGCTCCAGCGCTCAGGGACAATGTGACGATTACCCTGCACACTCTGCAGGAATTCGGATGGGTGATCAACCTCCCGAAGTCTGTCTTGATTCCTTCTCACCGCCTGGAGTACCCGGGGCTGATCCTGGATGCGGCCCAGGCAAAGGGTTTCCTTCCACCAACCAAGCGGCAGACGCTTCAGTCGGCGGTTCGGTCTCTGCTGTCCCAGAAATGGGCCTCACTTCGGTTTTGCATGCGGGTCCTGGGCCTAATGGTGGCCTCCTTCGAGGTGGTCCCCTATGCTCAATACCACACCCGGGTTCTGCAACGGGAGATTCTCCTGAGATGGGACAGGTCCCCATCTTCCCTGGATCAGGTGATCAGAATGGATCACCCAGTGAGGGCCTCGCTGCTCTGGTGGCTGCGGTCCCCGGCTCTTCGGTCGGGGAAGTCCTTCCTCCCCCTTCACTGGACAGTGATCACGACGGACGCCAGCCTAAGAGGCTGGGGTAGAGTCCTGGGGTTGCTTTCAGCCCAGGGACAGTGGTCTCCGGAGGAGTCTCGTCTCCAGATCAATGTCCTGGAATTGCGGGCGATTTGGTGCTGCCTCTCCCATTGGACGTCGAGGCTACATGGGTGCCCAGTCCGGATTTAGTCAGGCAATGCCACGGCTGTAGTATACGTGAACCACCAGGGCGGGACGAGAAGCTCGGCTGCGGCCTCGGAGGTAGCCCCCATCCTGCGGTGGGCAGAAAGTCACGTTCTGGCAATCTCCGCCGTCCACATACTCCACTACCAGGGAGAGTGGTCCCTGCACCCGGATGTGTTTCAGCAGATTTGCTTGAGATGGGGTGTCCCGGACGTGGACCTGCTCGCATCCCGTCTCCATCGGAAGGTGCAGACGTTCATGAGCAGGACAAGGGATCCCCTTGGCGGACGCGGCGGATGCCCTTGTGGCTCAGTGGGGTCGGTATCAACTCGTCTATGCCTTTCTTCCTCTCAAGCTGCTTTTGCGCCTTCTGCGGAGAATAGTGGCGGAGGGCATTCTGACCATTCTGGTAGCTCCCGATTGGCCAAGGCGTCCTTGGTATGCCGAAGTAGTACGGATGGTGGTGGACGTCCCCTGGTGACTCCCGCTATGCGAGGATCTTCTGTCCCAGGGGCCCATCTTGCACCCTGCTTTACCCTCTCTGGCTTTAACGGCCTGGCTATTGAATCCCAGGTGTTGAGGGATCGGGGGGGTTTCGAACTTGGTGATCCCTACCATGTTGAAGGCACGAAAGGCTACTTCACGTAAGATTTATCACCACACCTGGAAGGTCATCACCTGGTGTGAGGCCGGGGGGTGGGTTCTGGCCTTCCTGCAGAAGGGCCTTGACCAAAAACTAGCGTTGAGCACTATCAAGGGTCAGTTTTCTACTCTGGCAATTTTTTTTTTTTTTTTTTTTTTTTTTTTCAGCGTCCTTTGGCGACACATTCGTTGATCCGTACTTTCATGCAGAGGGTTCTGCACGTCGCCCCCCAGGTATGGGACCTCAATTTGGTCCTCTTGGTACTTTAGAAGCCGCCTTTTGAGCATATCCGGGAGATCTCTCTGCAGTTGCTTTCGCAGAAAGTGGCTTTCCTGGTGGCTATCACATCCGCCCGGCGGGGGTCTGAGTTGGCGGCCCTGTCCTGTAGGTCCCCTTATCTGGTCCTACACAAGGATAAGGCGGCCCTGCGCCCGTCACCTTCTTCCTTTTTGCCGAAGGTGGCATCATCTTTCCACATCAATGAGTACATTGTCCTTCCTTCGCTTTGCCCGCACCCGTCTCATCCTAAGGAGGTCGCTTTGCACTTCCTGCACGTTATTCGGGCCCTGTGGGTGTATCTGGCGTCCCTGGCCTCCTTTCGGAGGTCAGATGCTATTTTTGTCGTGGTGGATGGCCCACGCAAAGGTTTGGCGGCCTTATCGGCCACTATCTCACGTTGGATTAGACAGATGGTGACCCGAGCCTATGCTGTTCGGGGTCTGGAGCCTTCCTTCTCGGTCACGGCTCACTCTACCAGGGCGATTAGCACTTCCTGGGCTTTTCAACGTCAGGCGTCTGTGTCTCAGGTGTGCAAGGCGGCTACTTGGACCTCTGTGCACACCTTCTCAAATTTTACAAAGTTGATGTTCTAGCATCCTTGGATGCTGCGTGCGGCTGTGTGAGACACGTGTGTTTCCTCACCGAGGGTTCAGTTGGGTGTAGTTCTGTTGTTCTGTTACCCACCCCTCATTTTTGGCACTGCTTTTGGACGTCCCACTTAGTCCTAAGAGTTGCTGTGCCTGTCGACGAACGAAAGAGAAAACTGTTTTTTTTTTTATTTACCGTAAAATCCCTTTCTCTGAGTTTGTCGACAGGCACATCACCCACCCCTCTGATGTTGCACTGCTTGTTCCGAACTAAGCTAGCAGAGCTGGGTGTGGGGTTATCTGCCAGTGGGGACTGCCCCCTGGGAGGGGCTGTGTCTGTTGCTGTTAGAACTGCCTTTTCTGCCTAGTAAACTCCTGAAGAGGGCAGTATAACCCACTTAGGCCTAAGAGTCGCTGTGCCTGTTGACGAACTCAGAGAAAGGGATTTTACGGTAAGCCAAAAAAATCCTGTGTGATATATAATATTAATATGCATTTCTATCTTCATTGCTTGCTTTTTTATTTATTTATTTTTAATATATTTTTAGATGTGCCTTTTGGTGGAGCCAAAGCTGGAGTGAAAATCAATACTAAGAATTATTCAGTAAGTATTGTTCTCTATGTTTGGGAGCCTGGTGAGATGCAGTGTAAGGCCAATGTCAGACCTGCAGGCTTGACAACACTAGTGACAAGATCACTGAGACGCTACATACCTTTCCTTAGGGAGTTGCTTGCTTGCTGACTGGACCAGCAAGATAAAATTTGCTGTGATTCTGCAGCATTCTGAGCTGGTGAGGAGGGTGGTATCATTGGGAAAATTGTTGACTCTACCTTTATGATTCTCCCTGTAGCAATGCGTTGCTAGTGACAGAATCGCCCATCTGACATGGTCCTCTGGGCTCATTCATGTGTGGCCAGTGGACACTAAAATCAGGTGATTGAGCTTCTTTACCTGCACCCTCCTAAAGAATGGCATTCAGTCGCTCAGGATTGTACACCTGCTGCTGTGCTTTGTGGTCCCAGCAAAGGTTAAACAGCATGTTGCATGCAGCGGGTGTTACTGCCGCTGAATGTAACCTACCTGATCGCATGGGGCTGCGCCCCAACCATATATAAGGTATTTATTGAAATATACAATGAAGAGGTAGCATGTCTCCTTCCCACCATCTGTCAAATTTCTATGAAAAGCAGTCTGACTCTTAGTGCGCTATCATACAATCAGCAAAGATGCATGATTTTACCCACTTGAGTCCTAGCACCGTATTACAGCAGTCCTGACATCAGGTGCTTCTTAAACCCACTTTGTGACTATAGACGCTGGGAGTGTATGTGTACATTAGTTAAGCCGGCTGTCTGCTTTCACGTTTTAAGTGATATATCGGCAGCCTGATCACTTCACCACCCTCTGCATCATGCCTCCCACCATGCGTGTGCCTCCACAATGTATCCCAGGCTCTGAGTTCTAATTGGCGGACCCAGTACAAGCATTGCGAGTGCCACCGGTTAGAGAGGAGTTACCTTTGCTGCCCTCCCCTTCCTGTTACCAAGATTTTCAGGTCCTCTTGTCAGTTTATACTGCCCAGGGAAGAAGCTGATGGAGCGCAATCTGTGTGCCATCAGCTTCATTAGAAGACAGGTGAGACTTTGGGTGTTTTTAGATCTCTGATGATTGTTTGAAGAGAACCTGTCACCAAAAAATCATCACATAGGGCAATTTTTGTCCCCGTGGGACAAAAAAAAAAGTTTAGTTTAAAAAAAAAAAAAAAAAAATTCACACCCACCTCGAAACCCCCACTTCCACATGTAAACGTAAACATGGGTTTGGGGTGCTTAAGCACAAAAACATTGCCCTACACATGTTGCATATTGCGGTACACGCCACAACGAGGGCAATAATTTTAAGCCCATCATATGCGGTTAACTCTAAACTGATGACCTGCAGGAGCTTTGATAGCGTCACCTATTGGAAAATATAATGTACAGAAATTTGTCTCCATTTTAAGGTGTGTGTGACATGTAGATATCTACCTGGCGCAGACATAATTTATTTATTTTGCCAAAAAATTGGGTAATGGTATTGCGCATATATTACATAATCTTAATTTTGAGTTTCATATAAATTGTTGAACCACTATCGTGTGACATAAAAAAAAAAAAAAATTGAACTACCACGATTACATTTTCTAGGCTGTCTGTTTTCAGGAAATATATGCGGTTTGGGGGGTTTAAAGCGGTTGTCTACCCAAAAACAAATACCTGTAAGGCAAAGGCATAATGAGCTAGTCCCTGCAGAGGGAGCGGACATCTTCGCTGTGTGCACTCTTCCGACGTTGCGCATGTGCAGGAGCCAGTCTTTCCGGTGGACTTTCCCGCAGGGTCCGGCACTGTGCCTTCGCCGGGCCATCACTACGCATGCGCTGTGACATCAGCGACTGCATTGCAAGTGGAATATCTCCAAAACACAGTTTAGGAGATATTCCTTTTAACTACAGGTAAGCGTTATTTTATAGGCTTACCTGTAGGTAAAAAATGACTTTAGGGAGTAGACAACCGCTTTAACTAATCTACAAGCCTGTTGTGTGTGTTTTTTTTTTTTTTCCTTTTTTTTAACATATAAACAAATGGTCCTGGGATTTTGCTGTTGGGAGATTAAAAGCTCCACTCCTGCCAATTTTCTGAGTGATGTTGAAATCTGCATAATGAGAGCATCCAGACTTTAGGGGCTTTTGGGGTGCTGGTTAAACAAAGCAGTGCCTGCCTGCTGATGGGTGATGGTTCTCGGTAGAAGTACCCTGATGGGTGATGGTTCTCGGTAGAAGTACCCTGATGGGTGATGGTTCTGGGTAGAAGTACCCCTTTAATCTGATGGATGAACCCTCCTACAGATACCACTCACTGAGAACTGTTCTGTGCTACAACACTGATGACCTTTTAATTAGTATGGGTGCTTTTACATGAACCATGAAAAAATAGTGATGCGATACTTATCTGTTTTTGTTGCCAAAACTCTGACCAGTATGAACTGGCAACCGTTTCTTGTGGATACTAATCTATACTACATGGTTTTGTTGGCTTCATGTCACAACCTATGCAAGTTTTGGATGTGCAATGTTCATAGAATACATTTTTATTATGTTCTTCTCTTAGGATGCAGAACTTGAAAAGATTACCAGAAGGTTTACGATAGAGCTAGCAAAGAAGGGATTTATTGGTAAGTTATTTTTTTGTATATTGGCTATCACCAACTGGTCTTATGTGGATGCCCCCCCCCTTTTTTTTTTTTTTTTTTTTTTTTTTTTTTTT
>BLSH010057867.1:389854-401458 GCA_018402905.1 Glandirana rugosa
TTTTTTTTTTTTTTTTTTTTTTTGTAGTGTAAGATTTCTTATGATATCTTTGAACAGAAGAAAGGGGTTCAGTCTGTTTTCTTTTGTTCAACAGGCACAGCGATTCTTAGGCCTAAGTGGGTTATACTGCCCTCTTCAGGAGTTTACTAGGCAGAACAGGCAGTTCTAACAGCAAAAAAGAACAGCACTGTTTACTCTGCCTAGTGCAAGGAGTTAGACTTAGGCTCCCTGTTGGGATCTGTGGTACCTCTCTAGTCCACTTCAGCTGTCAGGAGACAGCCTCACAGATGAAGACTACAATCAAGCAGCCGTGCTGGGCAACAGGCTGGGTCTCGGATCCAGGTGCTCTCCCCAGCCGGCCATCACGCGTTAGACTGGATGCTTCGCGCTGGGTCGTCCCTTGCCTCCTTTCTTCTGGGAAGGACTCGGACCCCGAGGGGGGTGGCTCCGTTGCGGGGACCCCCCTTGAGCTGTCGGACAGCGAGATCTCAGGCGCCCCTGGTTGCGGGAATGAGTCTGAGGCGTCTGCTGCTACGCACGAGAAGGCTCTTGTAGGCGCTCTGATCGCCTCAGTGCATGAGACCCTGCAACTGGAAGAAACAGCGGGACCCTCTCGGGGGGTGCCCGTCCCCTTCGTGTCCAAGGTTTTTCCGTATGTGGATTTTCTGGATTTCTCCGTGGTTGATTCCCCAAAGCCCTAACCCCCCCCCCCGTGTCCCGCCTGAGTAAGGCGACCACCATCCCGGTGGAAGGCACGCCGTCCTTTAAGGACCCGGCGGACAGGAATGCTGAAGCTTGCGTCAGATCCCGATTTGTTCTAACTGGGTCTGCCATGCGGCCCATTGTGGCCTCTGTGCTGGTGTCGCAAACGCGCACAGTGTGGGCGAAGCTGCTACACAGCGAGTTGTGCAAGACACAGGCGTCTCCTGAGTGTGTGGATCTTGTAGATCGCATGATCCAAGGGGCTCAGTATCTGTGCGCTGCAGACCTGGACGCGGCCCCCCCTGATATCCAAGGTGTCCGCGGTCTCGGTGAAGGCCCTGGCAGACTTGCCTTTCCGGGGGGGGGGGGGGGCTGCTCTTCGGTAACCCCTTGAATGAGATGATCAAAGATCTCACGGGAGGGAAGGGCACCTTTTCTCCCGGAGTCTGAGAGGAGTTCGGACTTCCGTCGCCGACAGGGCCCCTCCTTTCCGTCCCATAGGTGGCCTTTTCGTCCCTTCCGTTCCTCGGGCAAGGGTTCACAGTCCACTAAGGCCCCCGCGGGTGGTCAGAAGTGTTCCTGGCCACGTAAGCGCCTCAAGCCAGAGGACAAGGCTCCTCCGCATGAAGGTTTGCCCTGCCCGGTGTTCGGGTGGGGGGGGGGCGTCTCCTGATCGGACCGCTGGGTGCTCGAGGTGGTCTCCTCCGGGTACAGCATAGAATTCCGTTCCCACCCCCCAGACAGGTTCTTTGCCTCCAACCTGCAGCTGCCTGCGAGCCCTGTTCGGGGCTGTGCAGGACCTGCTGGGTCAAGGGGTGATTGTTCCCCTTCCATGGGCGGAACGTTCCCAAGGGTTTTACTCCAGCCTTTTCATGGTTCCGAGGAAGGACTGAGTTCGTCCCATCCTGGACGTGAAGGACCTCAAGTTTGTGTGGGTCCGCCGGTTTCGGATGGAGTTGGTCCACTCAGTAGTGGTGGCCTCTGCACCAGGGCGATTTCCTGGCCTCCTTCGACATCAAGGATGCGTACCTGCATGTTCCCATCTGCTCCCAGCACCAGTGCTTCCTGCGCTTTGTTGTGGGGGAGGATCACGACCAGTTCATGGCCCTACCGTTTGGCCTGGCATCGGCGCCTCTGGTTTTCACCAAACTGCTGGCCCCAGTTCTGGCTCTGCTGAGCAAGAGGGGCATTGCAGTGGTGGCATATCTGGATGATCACCTCCTGCAAGCGGAGTCGGCTCCAGCACTCAGGGACAATGTGCCGATCACCCTGCACACTCTGCAGGAGTTCGGATGGGTGATCAACCTCCCCAAGTCTGTTCCGATTCCGTCTCACCGCCTGGAATATCTGGGGTTGCCCCTGGATGCAGCCCAGGTGAAGGTTTTCCTTCCGCCAACCAAGCGGCGGGCGCTTCAGTTGGCGGTTCGGTCCCTGCTGTCCCAGAGATGGGGTCCTGTGCCTAATGGTAGCCTCCTTTGAGGCGGTCCCTTATGCTCAGTATCACACCCGGGTTCTGCAACGGAGATTCTCCTGAGATGGGACAGGTCCCCATCTTCCCTGGATTGGGTGGTCAGGATGGACCACCAAGTAAGGGCCTCGCAGCTCTGGTGGCTGCAGTCCCTGGCTCTCGGTCAGGGAAGTCCTACCTCCCCCTTCACTGGACAGTGATCAAGACGGACGCCAGCCTAACAGGCTGGGGTGGAGTCCTGGGGCTGCTCTCAGCCCAGGGACTGTGGTTTCCGGAGGGGTCTCGTCTCCCAATCAATGTCCTGGAATTGCGGGAGATTTGGTGCTGCCTTTCCCATTGGACGTCGAGACTACACGGGTGCCCTGTCCGGGTTCAGTCATACGTGAATCACCAGGGCAGGACGAGAAGCTCGGCTGCGGCCTCGGAGGTAGCTCCCGTCCTGCGGTGGGCAGAAAGCCACGTTTCGGCAATCTCTGCCGTCCACATACCGGGCGTAGAAAATTGGCAGGTGGACTATCTCAGTCGTCAGCGCCTGGACCAGGGAGAGTGGTCCCTGTACCCGGATGTGTTTCATCAGATTTGTCTGAGATGGGGCGTCCTGGACGTGGACTTACTAGCGTCCCGTCTCAATCGGAAGGTGCGGACCTTCATGAGCAGGACACGGGACTCCTAGCGGTCGCAGCAGATGCTCTGTGGGCTCGGTATCGGCTCATCTATGCCTTTCCTCCTCTGAAACTGCTTCTGCACAGAATAGAAGCGGAGGGTATCCCGACCATTCTGGTAGCTCCAGATCAGCCACGGCGTCCTTGGTACGCAGACGTGGTACGGATGGTGGTGGACGTTCCCTGGCGGCTCCCGCTTCGCGAGGCTTTTCTGTCCCAGGGACCCATCCTGCATCCTGCTTTACCCTCTCTGGCTTTAACGGCCTGGCTATTGAATCCCAGGTGTTGAGGGATCGAGGGATCTCGGACTCGGTGATTCCTACCATGTTGAAGGCTTGTAAGGCCACTTCATGTATGATTTACCACTGCACCTGAAAGGCTTACATCGCCTGGTGTGAAGCCGGGAGGGCCTCGACCAGAAACTGGCGTTGAGCACTATCAAGGTTCAGGTATCTGCTCTGGCTTTCTTTTTTTCAGCGCCCTTTGACGCATTCATTGATTCGCACGTTCATGCAGGGGGTTTGGCATGTCTCCCCCCCCCCCCCCCCCAGGTACGGTCGCCTTTGGCGCCATGGGACCTCAATTTGGTCCTCTCAGTGCTTCAGAAGCCGCCTTTTTGTGAATATCAGGGAAATCTCTCTGCAGTTGCTTTTGCAGGAAGTGTCTTTTCCTGATGGCTATCAGATCCGCCCGGCGGGTGTCTGAGTTGGCGGCTCTGTCTTGTAGGTCTCATTATCTGTTCCTACATAAGGATAAGGCGGTTTTGTACCCGTCACCTTCTTTTTTTGCCAAGGGTGGTGTCATCTTTCCACATCAATGAGGACATTGTCCTTCCTTCGCTATGCCCGCGCCCGTCTCACCCTAAGGAGGTCGCTTGCACTCCCTGGATGTTGTTCGGCCATGTGGGTGTATCTGGCATCCACAGACTCCTTTTTGGAGGTCAGACGCTTCATGGTGGATGGCCCACGCAAAGGTTTGGCGGCCTCATCGACCGCTATCTCACGTTAGATTAGACGGACGGTGTCCCGAGCCTATGCTGTTCGGGGTCTGGAGCCTCTTTCCGGTTACGGCTCACTCTTCCAGGGCGAATAGCACTTCCTGGGCTTTTTGACATCAGTCGTCTGTGTCTAAAGTGTGCAAGGCGGCTACTTGGACCTCTGTGCACGCCTTCTCAAAGTTTTACAAAGTTGATGTTTTAGCATCCTCGGATGCTGCGTTTGGCCGCAAAGTTTTGCAGGCAGCCCTGTGAGACACGTGTGGTTCCTCACCGAGGGTTCAGTTGGGTGCAGTTCTGTTCTGTTACCCACCCCTCATTTTTGGCACTGCTTTTGGATGTCCCACTTAGTCCTAAGAGTCGCTGTGCCTGTTGACGAACGAAAGAGAACTGGATTTTTTGACTTGCCATGAAATCGCTTTCTCTGAGTTTGTCGACAGGCACAGCACCCATCCCTCTGATGTTGCACTGCTTGTTATGAACTGAGCTAGCAGAGCTGGGTGTGGGGTTATTTGCCAGTGGGGACTGCCCCCTGGGAGGGGCTGTGTCTGTTACTGTTCTCTTTTGCTGTTAGAACTGCCTGTTCTGCCTAGTAAACTCCTGAAGAGGGCAGTATAACCCACTTAGTCCTAAGAGTCGCTGTGCCTGTCGACGAACTCCGAAGAAAGGGATTTTACGGTAAGTCAAAAAATCCCGTTCTTGGGAGCGAAATTAAGTCCATGACTGAAGTGTCAATTCAGCTGAGGATGGAGCATGGGATGACAAATTGTCGATTTTTTTTTTACAGTTTGTGGGATTTTTGTACATGAATGTTTGGTCTTGGTTTGTCCTCCTCTGCAGCCTCTCCTGTGAATTTGCTTTTTTTTTTTTTTGGAGAGGGCCAGAGGACGGTTTACTAAAAAAGTAGGCCTAATAGGTGACCCTGTGGTACAAGTACTGCTTTCAGGCATGAAGACAATATGTGGGGAAGGCGTGGGTCTAATAGGCCCCAAATTCTGAATGGCAGTGGGCAGGGCATTACTACCCCTGTGCGCATATGGTTTTGGATTTGGGTATAACCTGCTTTGAATGGTGTTTAACCCCTTCCCGCCGGTAGGATGTCCATGGACGTCCTGGACTTTGAGGGGTGATATTTGAACGGTGCCAGCAGCTAAAGGCAACATTCAGATATTCTTTCCGGCCGGCGATTCCCTGCACCATAAGAACGATCATAGCGGCAGTTCAGCCGCTTGATCGTTCTTATAGGCAGCGGGAGGGGACGTCCCCCCTCCCGCCCGCCATTCGGTGCTTCTCCCGGGCCACCTGTACGATCGGCGGCAGGAAGAAGGAATCCATTGCCGCCGGATGATTGTCAGGGAGATGACTGATGACCATCTGGTCACCAGTCATCTCTATGACCCTTGGAGGCCTGGGCGCGTCACGTCCGGGCCGGCTTTAGTAAAAAAGCCGTGATCACGGCTGGAAAAGCTGGGATTGGATTTTTTTTTTTCTGATCTCGGTCTTTCCAGCCTGCAAGAGAGATGTGAGGTGATATTGACCCCATATCTTTCCATAAAGAGGACCTGTCACGCAGCATTCCTATTACAAGGGATGTTTACATTCCTTGTAATAGGAATAAAAGTGATAAAAAAAATAGACAGTGTTAAAAAAAAAAAAAGTAAAATTTAATAATAAAAAAAGAGTCCTCCCCACCCCCCCCCCCCTGTGCTGAAGCAAACGCATACGTAAGCCCCGCCCACATATGTAACCGGTGTTCAAACCACACGTGAGGTATCGCCGCGTGCATTCGAGCGAGAGAAACCATTCTAACACTAGACCTCCTCTGTAACACTAAACATGTAACCTGTAAACAATTTTAAAGCGTCGCCTTTGGAGATTTTTAAGTAACAAAGTTTGGCACAATTCCATGAGTGTTCGCAATTTTAAAGCGTGACATGTTGGGTATCCATTTACACGGTGTAACATCCTCTTTTACAACATACAAAAAAATTGGGCTAACTTTACTGTTTTAAACTGTTTCTTTTACAAAAAAAGCGTTTGAAAAATTCCTGCGCAAATATCGTGTGATATAAAAAGTTGCAATGATTGCCATTTTATTCCCTAGTCTCTGCTAAAAAAAACATATATAATGTTAGGAGGCTCTGAGTGATTTTCTAGCAAAAAAAAAAAAAATGATTTTTACATGTAGGAGAGGAGTGCCAGAAATGGCCCGGTAGGGAAGGGGTTTACCAAGTGTGTGCGATGGGGGGGCAGTGGACACCAGAGCAGGGCGAGAGGGGGGGGGAGACTGCTGTTCATTAATGGTACAGAGACTATGTCTCCAGGAGGGGCAGGTTGAGATGAGGAAGAGGGACTATCTCCAATGGGAACAGGGGCAGATCTACCATAATGATGCGAAGTGGAGATCTTTCTGTTCCATGAAAAAAACCCCATTGGAGTTATAATCCTCTATCCCGTCTGAATTTCCCAAGCTTTGTACTGATGAGGTGGTCTTCGTCTCGTTTGGTATTTTGCTTTAGTTGGTGAAACCAAGAGGGGAACCAGTTTATTATGATCAGAGATATCCAGACTTAGCATTTGAACCTCATGGTTCTCCCATAGAACTCAAAAACTTGAGAAACACACCCATGAGTGTTTCTCAAGTTTTTGAGTTCTATGGGATAGAAGTATACCCATCCATTTGAGGGTGCAAAATTCTGCAATGGCTACCCATTCCTTTTATACCCTTAGGGTCCAGAAAAGCAGGGCAGTCTTTCATCACCCTCAGACCTCCTGGGGGTAATTTTGGCTTCGCAATATTTCTGAAGGAAGAATCTGTCCCACCATTGTTGATTGGTGGTCTTGATTAATCTTTCTAGATGTTTAAATTTTCCACACAATGTGGCAATATTTTCCAGAGAGAGTAGCCTGTTCAGCGAAGGTGGATGATGGAAGAGCTGTGTACAAATCATCCAGAATCTCATGTCTGCATAGCTCAAATTCTACCCCCCCATGGCCACAGTTCAGCCCCCTAAATTGTGAAGGACAGTGAACTGGCCCTGTGCTTGGAAAGTTGCTTTTTTTTTTTTTTTTTTTAATCTTGCCAGTTTGACTTTGAATAAAATTTTATGGGAAAAAAAAAGTCAGGCCCTTGGTGTGAAAAAGGGAAGGTGACTTTTTTTTTTTTTACAGATCCTTTTTTACTTGCACTCCGACTTGAGACGCCCCAAGTCGCTTGACATCTCAAATCCCATTGAAATGAATGGGAGCAGTCTTAATGTACGCTGAGTCGCTCCAACGTCTTCAAAAAAAGGTTCCTGCATGACTTCAAGGTGACTTCTATCCAACTTGTGCCCATAGGATTTAATAGAAGTCGCCTCCAAGTCTGATCCCCCATCTTAAAGTAAGCTACTTTACAGTGAAAAGAATAGATTTTATTTGGGTCAACCCCCTCTGATTGGCCACAGGCAAAGTCACCTGGTATAAGTCTTGTTGTAAGTTGCCTAGCAAATTCCCCTGATGTTGGGTCGCCCCTGTGTGGACTAAAAAATTTCAAATGAAATGGCAGGCAATTTGTTCTAGGACAGGACTTTTTAAACTCTAAATTGGCTGACCGGTTCACTTGGAGGACCCATTCATACCTATTGACTACTATTTCCCTGCAAGTATTTTTCACTTGTATATTTAAACATTTCAAAAACTTCTGTGTTTTGAATAACCAAGATTTTAAAGCCAAACCAATCTGGTCTATTCACACCAGATGGTTAGGACAAAGGTATCAGGCCAATTTTTGGTATAGAAAACAAGTACATGACTATCCAGGGTAAAGATGTTCATATGGACAATCTTCCGCACTGCCATCAACGTCATCCCTCCACGCTGTGCTCCGTAAGCGCTTCAAGCCTCGATTTTCATATTGCTGTACTGCAGGGTAGTCTTCCCAGCCACGATTGCAGACTGACAGTGGTGAGAGCTGGCGGTGCGGAGGATGGTCTATGTGGACAGCTTTACCCTGGATGCCTGCATACTTAAGCCCCGTACACCCGTTCAGAAGCTTGTACGAAAAATACCACTTTCGAGGCTTTCATACGATAATCGGATCGTTAATACAGAGCTTTCGAGAGCCGATCATGACAATTGCTCCGCTCTTTTTTTTTTTTTTTTTTTTTTTTTTTTCCCCCCATTTTGGACATGCAGGAAAAATTTTCTCACATGATGCCCGATCATACGATTTTCGTTTGAACCAGTACAGTTGTCCGAAAATGCAATACAAATACACTACAACACATCACATCACTTCTCATTTATTTATATATCTCCTATTTTTATTCTGTTGTACAAGAATTTTCGTGACTAAAGTAAACTCTGTCGATTCGATCTGAGATATCATGCAAAAAAAAAAACCCGACGATCATTCACCCTATAATCTCATTGTGCGTACCAGGCATTAGATGTGCCTCCTTTTAATCCTCAACCATGTGAGTTTCATTAGTTGTAACCATATTGCTACACTAAGGCTACTTTCACACTGAGTCGCTTTACAGTCGCTATTTAGCTAAAAATAGCACCTGTAAAGCGCCTCAAAAGTCCAGCCCAATCCACCCCAATGTGAAAGCCTGAGTGCTTTCACACTGGGGTGGTACGCTTGCAGGACGTTACAAAAAGTCCTGCAAGCTGCATCTTTGGTGCGGTGAGCGGTTATATATCGCACCTCCACCGCCCTTGCCCATTGAAAACCATGGGCAGCACTTCCAAAGCGGCTGCACACCGCCTCAGTAGCGCGCCGGCACTTTTAACCCTGTTTTAACCCCTTGTGGGGGGGGGGGTTAAATTTGCTGCACACCCGCCTGCATAGCGCCGCTATAACAGCGGTAAATCGCCGCTGACCCTAGCGGGGATTTACTGCTACCGCCCGCCCGCCACAGTGTGAAAGTACCCTCAGAGGAGCCTCTCTTTTATACTCTGTAGCTCCTACTGCTGCTGGATTTTGCTCCTAATCCCCTTATGGAGGCTGCAATTTGTGGATGGACATTTTATGGTTACACAACCACATTGCTATAAGATTCTTATAGGGACTATAAACTGAAGGACTTATGAATGCATGTGGAACAAATCATTTCAGTTTCCATTATTTCTTATGGGGAAATTCACTTTGATAGAAGAGTGCTTTGGATTACAAGCATGTTTCTGTGTGTGTGTGTGTGTGTGTGTGTGTGTGTGTTTTTTATCTTCATTTTAGGCTAAATTACTTTTTAAATTGTGCTCAACACATACCCATTTGTTTTGCAGGACCTGTATTTGAATGCTGGTGGTGTAACCGTTTCTTATTTTGAATGGCTGAAGAATCTCAATCATGTGAGCTATGGTCGCTTAACCTTCAAATATGAGCGGGACTCAAATTATCATTTACTCAGTATGTATACATTGATGAAAATAATTTTTTAAAAAATCTGTTTTTTGACAGACTGTTCTAAGTGTTTTTTTTTTTTTTTTTTTTGTTTTCATTTTTTTAGTGTCTGTCCAGGAGAGCTTGGAGAGGAAGTTTGGGAAACATGGTGGATCTATTCCAGTGGTGCCAACAGCAGAGTTTCAGGCTAGGATATCTGTATGTGATATATATATATTTTTTTTAATTCTTATTATATATATATATTTTTTTTTTTTTCGGATCACATTTGCCACAACTTTAGGCCATATGTTATTTGTAGCTTTTCACCTTTCATTTTGGACCATATGAGAGGTCCATCCTTAAAGTGGAACTTTAGTCAGGAAATTAAGTTCTGCTAGATATTTTAAAATCCAGTGACCTACTGTCTCACCCTGCTCTGCACATGCTCAGTTGCTCTCCATTTTTAGGTACTGTGTAGAGGCCGATCTGCTGATGGCCTCAAGATTTACTGCTGCTCCAGGGCTCTATGCTTCAGCAAAATGCCAGCCTCCAGCAAGAAGTAACCAGAACAATCCTGGATGCAAGTTACAGCACACACTAATTTTGGTAGCATAATTATTAATCTGGAACATCCACTTTAACTGTGTTGGCAAACATTGGGGATGGGAGGGTAAAGCAGGTCTTGGCAGTGCCCAGCTGCAGCCATGAGTTAGTTTTTAAGCATTCAAGTCCCAGGCTGTCTTGTATACAGCTTGTGGATAACCAGTGTTTAAGTGTAAACCCTATCAATGAACCTTTTTCTTATTGTTTCCCTTCCCCTTATCCCCTTCTTTGTGTATGTTAAATTTAAAAACAAATTTAATGCTATCAGATATTTAGAGCTGTCATGTGTCCCATCACCACTTCCGATTTTATTTCAAAGAAACCACCTAGTTTCTAATTGTCTGCCATTTTTTTTTTTTTTTTTTTTCCCCCTCGCCTTGTTGACCTATGTTTCCGAAGTAGTTTGTCACTATCTGTTGGTAGAGAGTTGAGTTTTGCCCATCTTAATCTGAAGTTTGCTTATGTTGTGGTTGTGTTCCAGATGGAATTTTTTTTGAAAACCTTTCTGAATTTCAGGAAACCATAATGCTTGCATCCTGTAAATGAGCCCTTAACCAACAAACTGAAGTGTAAGATGGTCGTGGCCAATTCAGATGAACTTCAATTCCCGTCTGCCTCCGCATCATACAGACTTTTAATTCTCAATGGAATACAAGCTCAATCACTGCATTTAGTCCATTGACCTTTCCTCCAGCTCCTCAAATTAAAGTCTGTATAATGGAGGAAGAGTCTGCAGGAGCTTGGCATTACACCTGTGGTTACTGATTGCAGTTGCAATGCTTTGCAGGCTGATTGGGGGATAATAATCAACACCCCTTTTTTTTATGCCTGCAGATACATGTGCATTTATTTATTTTGTAAAAAGCTTAAGGTGCCTTTTTAAGCTTCCTGTTGTAAGCTGACAAGACTGCTTTTGGGCATATGGAATTTAGGTATTATTATGATGTTTCTCTTTTACTAATGTGATTTATAATGGTTGCTTTTGTTGACAGGGTGCTTCTGAAAAAGATATTGTCCACTCTGGCTTGGCATATACCATGGAAAGATCAGCAAGAGTAAGTCTCCCTTTAAATTGTATTGCATGTATGTATTTATAAAGCATAACTATTTATTTATAAATAAGAGAGATTAAAGTTTGGGCCCATAGGTCTAGATCAATGTCGTCTGTGACTTCACTATAGCAATTGTGTGATTATTATTATTATTTTTTTTTTGTTTTTCTGCAAGGTTTTTAGAATCTTATTTACAGTTTTAGCTGTACAGGTGATACTCGAAAAATTAGAATATTGTGCAAAAGTTCATTTATTTCATTAATGCAACTTAAAAGGTGAAACTAATATAGGAGATGGACTCATTACATGTAAAGCAAAATAGTTCAAGCCGCAATTTGTCATTGTGGTGATTATGGCTTACAGCTCATGAAAACCCCAAATCCACAATCTCAAAAAATTAGAATATTGTGAAAAGGTGAAATATTCTAGGCTCAAAGTGTCCCACTCTAATCTAATTAAGCCATAACACCTGCAAAGGGTTCCTGAGCCTTTAAATGGTCTCTGTCTGGTTCAGTAGGAATCACAATCATGGGAAAGACTGCTGACCTGACAGTTGTGCAGAAAACCATAATTGACACCCTCCATAAGGAGGGAAAGCCTCAAAAGGTAATCCCAAAAGAAGTTGGATGTTCCCAAAGTGCTGTATCAAACACATTAATAAAGTTATGTGGAAGGGAAAAGTGTGGAAGGAAAAGGTGCACAAGCAGCAGGGATGACCGCAGCCTGGAGAGGATTGTCAGGAAAAGGCCATTCAA
>BLSH010057935.1:2269-31761 GCA_018402905.1 Glandirana rugosa
CGGAGGGCAAACCGGACTGATGTAGGGGTGCATAGAAGAGGTTCTAAGAGGATCGTCATCACCGACACGACTCCTAGTTCTCTCAAGCAGAAAAGGTAATGGATCTGCTAGAGGAGGAGAACAGAGTTCTGTTTGGGGTCGACAACCTTGTAGCCCTGAATCATTAGAGTTGGGAAGATCTAAAGCCAACCGAGTATTTAGTCCTTTTTCAGTAGATCTCGGTAGTGTCAGAGACTAAAAGGACCCGCGAGAGAAGCTGTGCTTCCACCCGTGTTAGAGAGAGGGCCTCCTCTTTTAGTACCACTAAGCCTTGACCCACCTAGTTCGGGAGAGGAGGGTCACCGAAAGTCATTCTCCACTGTGCCCACTTCACCATAGGGATGGATGCCGTCATCGTACCTATCACAGCCATGCACTGGAGGGCTGAAAGCCACTGGGAGGAGAGGGCTTGATCCACCCAGTTCCGAATCACCATGATTTTCTCCTCCGGGAGAGAGATTGTGCCCACCTTCGTGTCGAAGAGAGCGCCCAGGAAAATCAGAGACTGTGATGGCTCTAGATGACTTTTTCCTGATTTATGAGCCAACCGAAATCTAGAAGGGTTGAGATTACTAAGTCCCGATGTTCCAACAGCTGGGGTTTGTCTTGAGACAAGAGGAGGAGATCGTCTAGGTAATGGAAAAGACGAACTCTCTTGATCCTCAGCACAGCCACTACTGCTAGGAGAATCTTGGAGAAGATACGTGGGGATGTAGTCAGGCCAAACGGGAGGCAAGTAAATTGATAATGTAATCGGCCTACCACAAAGCGGAGATATTGCTGGAAATCTCCGGCTATCGGAACGTGGAAGTAGGCGTCCTTGAGGTCGATTGACACCATCCTGTCCCCTGGCTGTACCGACTGCTGAATGGTATGCAGGGACTCCATCTTGAACTTCTCTTTTTTTACGAAGCGGTTTAGATAGGTCAGATCTATAACCGGCCTCCATGAGCCATTCTTCTTCTGAACAAGGAACAAAGGAGAGTAGATGCCCTGACCCCGTTTGGGAGTCGGTACGGGCCTGACTTCCTCCTGTCCTAGGAGGGAACTGACGTACTCTGACAAAATCTCCCGCTTCTCCTTCGAGGAGGGAATTGAGGTTGGAATAAATCTTCGCCTGGGAATTTCGGAAAAGATCCATGCGTGGCCTGTAGACACCGTCTTGAGAGTCCAAGCATCTCTGATCGAGGCCGCCCAAACATGCCAGAAATGGCGTAAGCGAGCCCCTACCGGGCATGCCTGGGAGGACCCAATATCAAAAGGACTTAGCCGGACCTTGGCCCCTTGAAGAATCTCCCTTCGATGTCTTCTGCTGGGCAGAGCGCTTGGTCCTCCAGGATCTACCGAACTCCCGCCCAGGCTTATAACTACGAGCTTCCCTGGCTCGATCAAAGCTCTGCTTCTTTGAAGAGAAACGCCTTTGCTCCTGCTGGTGCCAGTCCTGGGGAAGGAAACCTGATTTCCCACCCGTGGCTCGGGATATGGCATCGTTTAATCTATCACTGAAGAGGGACCCACCCTCAAAGGGGTTCCGGCACCAAGCTTGCTTGGACGCCGGATCCGCCCGCCAAGGGCGAAGCCACAGAGCCTGCTTGGCCGTAACTGACGCCATCATAACCCGCGCCACCAGGCGGATGATATCCAGGGAAGCCTCCCCCAGGAAGGCTGAGGCCATCCTGAGCTCTTGAATAGGTGACCTCTGAGCCTC
Organism: Glandirana rugosa; assembly: GCA_018402905.1. Classification (NCBI taxonomy): domain Eukaryota; kingdom Metazoa; phylum Chordata; class Amphibia; order Anura; family Ranidae; genus Glandirana; species Glandirana rugosa. The sequence goes on from BLSH010057935.1 coordinate 4,017, forward strand.
TTCAGTGGAGAATTCCGCCAATGAGGCCTCCACTTTATCTGACCAAACTTCCATGGCCTTGGAAGTTGCCACCAGGGCCAAGGCTGTTTTACAAGCCATACCTGCGGAGACATATATCCGTTTAAGGTCCGCATCAATCCTCCTCTCCAGAGGATCTTTAAAAGAGACTGTATCGGGAGAGTGGCCTGGATGCTGAAGAGAGGAGACATGCTCTGGAGGAGCTCCCGGTACAGCACCACAATCTGGAGGCATCCGTCGGCTGGGGACCTGGGTAAGAGGCAACACACATCACATTAGCCTCCCCATCCCTGCAGCTACAAGTAGAGGTTTACCCCCATGCGGATCTTAAGCTCCGGTCCGCGGTGTCCATAAATCGAGGCCCCGGCTTTGCGGCCTACCCGCGGAGGTGTGGGCCGTGCCACCTTCTGCCTCCACAGGGTCCCATCTGCCCTCTGGGGCCTTTAAAATCACTTAGACTGGGTTGGGCCCCCTGAGGGCTTTATAAGAGGACTATCCCCTCAGCTATAAGGACTTTTAAAGACATCAGGGCCTGTGTTAAAAACGGCTGGCGGCCATCTTGGTACACCCAGGTTTGCTCTATTACCATCTGCAGCATTAGCAAACCTCAGCCGCACCAGCACTGCTAAATCTAGCCCTAGCTGCAGGGGGCTGGCCGTCAGAGGAGAAGGACGTGTGGAAGAGGAGCTCCTGGAGCCTGGATCACAAAAATCCGGCCCCGGCCGCCATCTTGCTCCACCCAACCATACCCCACACCTCAGTGTACCTGCTCAGGACCCCCACTTTCTGAAGCCCGAAGCACCTCACTATCTGCCCCCCCCCCCGGGGTTGCACAGATGGGATCCCTGATCTGAACCCAGCCTCCTACTTTGTACAGTACACACTGGGGCCTAGTGTTGGCGGCCATCTTGGTGCACCAGATATAGCTCTCAACATTGTTTCAGGACTGGTTTGCTTTTCTTTTTACCCCCCCGGGGTGATCATCAGATATCTATATTACAGACAAGACCCCTGAGGGGGACAAGACCGACCATGGAGACATGGTAAGGCACGCCCGCTGAGCCCCGTGTCAGCTCGGCCCAGACAGGCTGATTTCAGATAACAGAACACTTACTTTCTCTGCTCTTGCTATGATGGTGCACAGCTCTCACCTCCCTGACTCTGCTGATCCTCAACAAGGCACAATGCAGCGCTACCTACTCCGCACGCCCCAACTGGATTCCCGGACGTCCAAAGGTAAGAAGGTGACAGCCCATACCATGGGGAAGCATAGGCCCCCCCCTCCAGTGGCATTGGACAGTGAGGGAGACTCTGAAAGTAGCACAGCCTTGGCCTTAAACCCTCAAGACCCAGCACCCAACTCGATGCCTTCTACGGCCCCTCCTTCAGCCCTGGAGCACCCCGCCACAGCTCTCCGTATCCCAGGAGATACCCCTAGATCTGAGGCTTCTGCTCTTTTATCAGCCTTCCGGGCTGAATTTGAATCCTGAGCGGCAAAAATGGAGACCTCCCTCCACAGGGACATGCAAGCTCTTCAACAGCGAATAGTTGCAACGGAGACTACAGTTTCTGACTTGGCAAATACTCAATCCGCTCATGAAGCACGTATCAATTTTCTGGAAACGGCCTCCAGAGACCACTTACATCGGCTGCGGCAGCATCAACTACGCATAGATGATGGTGAAAATAGGAGCCGCAGGAATAACATCAGACTACAGGGCATCCCTGAGACCACAGCTGCTGCGGACTTAAGAGTGACTGTCACTACCATTCTCAATCTAGTGTTGAGCAGGGAGACCTCCTCCCCCATAGAACTGGATAGGGTGCATCGAGTGGGGGGACCCAGGAGAGACAACAGTGACCGCCCCCGGGACGTCCTCTGCAGAGTACATCATTTCACCCTCAAGGAAGAAATAATGCGCAAAGCATGGCACCTAGGCTCCGTGGACTTTGATGGCTCTCAGGTTCATCTGTACCCTGATCTGTCCCACAACACTCTCTATATGCGTTGGGCAGTCCGCCCCCTTCTGGAACTGATACGCCAGTCTGGAGCGACCTATACTTGGGGACACCCTTTCAGTATCAAGGTGACCAAAGCTAGCAGTAAATTCACCCTATCTGACCCTGGCCAGCTTCCAGCCTTCTTCCTTTTCTTAGAACAGGAACCGGTCACAGTGCCAAATTGGATGGACCCCCCGGAGGAGCGCCTAGGGCCTCAAGGCCGCGCCCCCTACCACAAAGTCATAGGCGTCCGAGATCCAGATCCGCCTCCCTAGGCCCCAGAATACGCCGACCAACTTCTCCAGAGGATTAATCGGCTGACCCTGGACATTTCCGAAGTACCTGTTAACGGAACTTTGCCCCGACCCATGGAGTGACAATCATCTTCTGATATACTATGCAGACATTCACCGGGATTCCCCTCGGGGTTGCCGCCACAGCCTTTTACATAGACTGGAAAAGTAAATCTTCACCCTTTTGAGATACACAATATGATAATCCATTTGATCTTCGCCCTGCTCTTCGCTGGTGTTGTCTCTTTGGCTGGAGTTTGGGCGAATATCGGACTTTATTGGTGACGTCATGATGTGCTCTATCTCTGCAGACTATTAGCCTTAACTATGTCCCCCGGTCCCTACTTGTTCCTGTGGGCCGCGGCACCGCCATTGGGGTGAGATCTACACCATGTAGAGGTAAATAAGTAAAGGGACCTATATGTCCCTCATAGATGTCCCTCTAGCTAATGGGGATGTGTCCGGTGGGGATGGAGGGGGGACCGGGTAACAACGAGCTCCTACTGCCCCCCCTATGTGCTGGGGGGGCCGTTGGGACCTCTTATGTACTGATTTTCTCTGGTACTTTGCATGCATGGCCTCCAGTTATAAGGAGTGTACTTTGAGGATATGTGCTCTTATACTGCTTCCAGGGAATTCTTTTTGCCCCCTCCCCCCCCTTTTATACGCACAGGTACCTTCTCCCTCTCAGTCGTCTTATTCCTTTGTTAAGATGTTTACAAAGTTCATGATTAGAGTTGAGCGAACCCGGACTGTAAAGTTCGGGTCCGTACCGAACTTTGGGGTGTCCGGGATCCGGACCCGGACCCGGACTTTGCAAAAAAAGTCCGGGTTCGGGTCCGGGGTTCTGGCAATTTTAATGAAAAATCTGAAAAATGCTGTAAAAAACACAGACTAAAAAGAAGTGTGAAGAACAGATGTGAAATGATTAACGGCAATAAGAAAAGTGACACAGACTAAAAAGAAGTGTGGAGAACAGATGTGAAATGATTAACGGCAATAATAAAAGTGACACAGACTAAAAAGAAGTGTGAAGAACAGATGTGAAATGATTAACGGCAATAATAAAAGTGACAGACTAAAAAGAAGTGTGAAGAACAGATGTGAAATGATTAACGGCAATAATAAAAGTGACACAGACTAAAAAGAAGTGTGAAGAACAGATGTGAAATGATTGACGGTTTCATTTAAAGTGACACAGACTAAACAGAAGTGTGAAGAACAGATGTGAAATGATTAGCGGCAATAATAAAAGTGACACAGACTAAAAAGAAGTGTGAAGAACAGATGTGCAATGATTGACGGTTTCATTTAAAGTGACACACAGACTTTAAAAATTGTGCAGAACAGATGTAGCCTTTTTTGTGCCTAAAAGTCCGTGTCCCCATTGATTTCAATGGGGTTCGGGGTCCGGGACAAAGTTCGGGTTCTGTCCGGACCCGAACCCGGACTTTGTCCTGAAGTTCGGCCGAACCAGCAGAACCCGGACTTCTAGAAGTTCGCTCATCTCTATTCATGATATTTATGGTTTAACACGGGGGGATGTCGCACCCCTGTTGACCTCCTGGAGATACCTTGGAGGCTTCTCTTCTGGGGGGGGGGTGGTTTTGGGCGTGCCTGTGGCCGCCGGGACCGCTCTCCCCCCTCCAGACTTGAATTTATGTCACTTTTAAACTAAGCAATAAGTATTCTGCTGAGTTGTTTTTTGATGTGTTTTATTTTTTCTTCTCTTAAAGTGTTCTTCCATACCATTTGTGCTTGTTCTGGGCCGGGCCCACGGCTCGGCTCTCTTCCTTACGTCCACCCACCCACAACTAGGTTAGGCACGTATTGTGTTTCTACATGGAGTGTCCAGCTACTGCTAACACCTTAGTAATCCTAGGCTCATTTAAAGGAGCCCCCTACCTGACTCTACTCACCTAGGCTTTACCTCCCCTTGCGCATCTGTGTGTGTGTGTGTGTGTGTGTGTGTAGTAGTTTACACGGACACACACCCCCCTCTATCTTGCATCTATCCCTACACTTATTGATCTCCGTATTCCTCTCCACTCTACCTTGCTACCCCGTCTCTGTTAGTGTTTTTTCCTCTTCCTCACTTTCTTGTTTTCTGCATTCCACCATGGCCCACACGGCGTCATTCTGCCCTAAACTGAAACTCTGTTCATATAACGTCAATGGCTTCAATAACGCTTCTAAAAGAGGACAAATCCTCTACCACATGCACAAGCAACAGGTTAATGTGCTGCTACTACAGGAAACGCATTTCCGCTCGGACTCTGTCCCAACCTGCGTTGGTCGCTACTTTAATAGGTGGTTCCATAGTACGAATCCTACTCAGAAAGCTAAAGGGGCTACTATTTCCTTCCATAAGACGCTTCCACTCAAATTAATAGACCAGCTCTCTGATCCTCATGGGAGATATGTATTTGTGAAGATCTCACTCTGGGGATCGTTATTCACGATTGCCAACTTCTACCTACCAAATGTTGACCAAGTATCAGCCGCACTACAATACCTGAAAATACTGTCAACCTTCACAGAAGGTAAATTGATTTTGGGAGGTGACTTTAATGTCCCCCTAGATCCTTTACTAGACTCCTCGACCTCCCGTACCTCTATTCCCTTTGTTAAACTGCGGACCCTCAAACGATCTATTCATGACTCCCGCCTCGTGGACGTTTGGAGGGTTCTCCACCCCAAACATAGGAACTACACTCACTTCTCGCAAGTACACCACACGTATAGTCGTATTGATTATTTTCTTATCGACCACAGCTGCCTAGACTGGACACCTGATTGCGATATAGGAGCGATGGTCTGGTCTGACCATTCCCCTGTCTACCTGACCTTGACAGTTCCCTCCACCCCAGTGAGAGAATGGACGTGGCGCTTAATCGACTCTCTCCTTGAGATCCCTGAATGTATACAACAAATAACGGAGACCATATCCAATTTCCTTGCAGACCATGCTTCTGATCCCACTCCCCTTTCCACTCAATGGGAGGCACTTAAGGCGGTCCTGCGGGGAGTCTTTATACAGATCGGGACCAGACTGAAGAAGGTACGCATGGCTAACATAGCAACTGCTGTGGATAAGCTATGTACACTCGAAACTCGTCATAAACGTGCACCAACGCAACAAGCTCTCTTAGAGGTCACGACAGCCCGCTCCCAACTCCGCAATCTATACGAGGCCTCGGCCCGAACATATGCTGACAAACTAGCATTACACCAATACAAATTTCGAGATAAATGCGGTAGACCGCTGGCCCGCTCTCTACATCCCATTACGCCATCCACTTTATTCCGCATGTCCAGACTCTGGATGGAGAGCTGGTTAGTGAACCCTTAAAAATTTTGCAAACATTTGGTGACTTTTATCGATCTCTGTACAATCTAACTCCTGCGGAGCCCCATTCTTCCTCGCCCACGCTCGAGACGGACATCACAACCTACATAGAAGACACAGTACTCCCCCACTTAGCAGACGATGACATTAGAGACCTTGAATTAGCCATCACAGAGGACGAGGTAGCGAAGGCAATAACCGTTACGCCCTCTGGTAAAAGCCCTGGCCCGGACGGCTTTACCCCCAAATTCTACAAGACATTTAAATCCCTACCAGTCCCCTTCTTAACTAAAGTCTTTAATTCCCTGTCTGACGACCAAACGTTCCCTCCACAGACTCTGGAAGCCCACATAGCTGTTATCCTAAAACCCGAGAAGGATCCATCTTTATGCGCAAGCTATAGGCCCATCTCACTGATTGGAGTAGATCTCAAAATCTTCGCCAAGACACTTGCCCTTAGACTACAGCCCTTGCTCCCTGGCCTGATCCATCTAGACCAAGTGGGCTTTGTCAGCGGCCGCGAAGCAAGGGACAATACTTTGAAAACCCTCCTTCTTACGAATTATGCGCGCACCCAAAGAATCCCCCTTTGCCTACTGACGGTAGACGCAGAGAAGGCTTTTGACCGAGTTGATTGGCAATTCCTTCGAAAGTCTTTGATGCAAATTGGTCTTGGGCCGAACATGATGTCCCGGATTATGTCCCTCTATTCCTGTCCATCTGCCAGGATACGTGTGAACGGCTCGCTCTCCCCCAAATTCCCAATTCACAACGGAACACGGCAGGGCTGTCCATTGTCTCCCCTTTTATATGTATTGGTCATGGAGCACCTAGCCATCGCTATAAGGAACAATACACATATTCCCGGTATCTCTGTGGGCCCCATTACCTCCAAACTGGCACTATTTGCAGATGACTTGCTCCTATTTGTGACCAAACCAGCCCAATCTCTACCACACATTCTTCAGGAATTCCAACGATTTGGAAAACTGAGTAACTTTAAAGTTAATCATGGCAAATCCGAAATACTGAATGTATCCTTGACAAAGAAGACCCTCCAACACCTGGCGAGTGCATTCCCATTTAGGACTGGCTCTGTATCCATTCGGTACCTAGGTGTCCAAATACCTGCAGACGCGACTCAGTTATTCTCCAAAAACTTCCTTCCCCTCCTCCTCAAGACCAAAGCAGACCTCTCTACTTATTACAAGAAATCGTTATCTTGGCTAGGTAGGATAAATGCCTTAAAAATGGATGTACTTCCCCGATTCCTCTACCTTTTCCAAACATTACCGATTCCCATACCATCTGAGTATTTTAAAAAACTCTGTGGGTTGTTCTCTTCTTTCATCTGGAAGGGAGCCAAGCTAGATTGCGCTACGAACTGCTCTCACTCCCAAAAGTGCGAGGTGGTGCTGGCGCCCCAGACGCCCACATTTACTATAAAGCAGCGGTCCTGACAAGAATACTCGACTGGTATCATCACTCCCCGACTAAATTGTGGGTCCAAATTGAAAGCCACTTGAACTCGACAGATCTCCGAGCTTTACCGTGGTCATCCGCCGCTCCGACGCAGAACCCCCCACTGACGTGCGAACTTACCAGACAAACTCTGACTGTCTGGAGCCACCTGAACGCTACGGGACTCATCTTTTACCCTAAGGGACCCATGACTCCCCTGTTCGGGACTCATGATTTTCCTCCAGCCCTACATGGACAGATCTTTGGCCCATGCAATAAGCAAGAACACAGAAGATTAGCTCAGGTACTCTGCCCTGACTATTCCCTGGCCGTAGACGATCCCACTGGGACCCCTTCTCCTACAATGACGCAGTGGCTTCAGATACAACAGGTGAAATCCTATATACGGGGCATTCCATCCTTACCTGAGGTTCTTGCTGACCCTACAACTTTTGAGGCCCTATTACTTCAGACTGATCCACCAGAGCATGCAGTCTCACAACTCTACACTCTCATACATTCAGCCACCTTCCCAGACTTGCCCCCCTACACGAAAGCATGGGAAGCAGACCTAGGGTACTTGATTTCCCCTATTGATTGGCAAAAAAGCTTCATATTGACTCACAAATTGTCCCTAGCCCTGCAAAATCAGGAGAAGGGATTCAAGTTGCTAACCCGATGGTATCGCTGCCCTTCCACTCTACACCTTATAGATCCTACACTTTCTGATACTTGTTGGCGATGCTCTTTGTCTAGAGGAACGATCCTACACATTTGGTGGGAGTGTACCCCTATACGTAAATTTTGGCAGGCGATCTTCAAATTATACGGCAAACTCATGGCAACCTCGGTCGCCCCTTCCCCAGAGATTGCATTACTATCCATTCTCCCAGGCCCGTTAAAATCGATTAAAAAAGATGTGCTGCGTCATTTCTTGGCTGCAGCCAGAGTGGTGATACCCAGACACTGGAAGTCGACGGGCGCACCCTCCCTTGGGGACTGGGTGATGGAGGTGGACAAGATTAATGGATTGGAGCAGTTAATGGCGCAGGAGACAGATGGCCTGGAGCAATTCTCCAAGTCCTGGACCTCCTGGTCTATGTTTAGATATTCAGAGAGATTTGTCCCTTGGACAGAGGGAATCTCTGATGATACACCGGGTTAGCCTGCGCGAAATGCCTCTCTTCTTTCAGTTTTTCTTTCTTCCCTTGTACGTCCCCAGATCTTCTGATCCACCCCTTGTCTTTCCTGTCACTATCTACATACTTCCTCTTCTTTCGTAGGATCTCCCCCCGCTTCTCCTTCTATCTTTTCCCACTTATCGCTTAAAGTCACCCCACTCTTAGATTTTCTAAAGGTCAAATGCGGCCTTTACATCGCATTCCTTTTCTATATAATACAGAGTTACTACTGTGGGCATATGTGGAATATAAGGTAGTGAACACCGCTCAAATTGTCGAAAGCGTTGTACACAATTCCCAGTTGGTTGTTTTAGATATGTTAGGACCTATACGGCCCATAAACACAATGATATATTTACTGTAGCCCTCTGGTATTTGACATCGGTATATTATGAATCTTTAGTACTCAATATTGATCCACTGTCTATACGATACCTGGATAAGATTTTGTATCAAGTGTTTTCTTTGTTTTGTTTTTCCTTTTCTCACAATAAAATCAGATTGAATTAAAAGAGACTGTATCTTCTAATGGCAGTGTCACATATTTTACCAGCCTCATTAAGGCCGCATCCACTCTTGGAGCTGTCTCGAGATGCTTCACCTCTTCTTCCTTAAAAGGGTACATTCTCTGCACTTTTGAAGCCAATGAGTCCCTCCTCTCCACTTTGGCCCATGCGTCTGACACAATTTCTCCCAACTCTGGCAGGAAAGGAAAATTAGTGCGCTCCTTACTGAGCTGTTTAAAAAGCCTCTTCTGCTTTGGGGGTGAAACCACCGGGTATTCCAAATCCAAGGCTTCCTTCACGGCCCCCACTAAGGAGGGAACCAGGGCATAATTAAAGCCAACCACAAGGGCCACATCCGAATCCTCATCGGAATGAGGTGACGATGGGAGTCTGGGCTGAGAAAAATCCCAAGGGTCTTCCGATTGGTCATCCATCAAAAAAGACCTTGCAGGGGCCAAGGGAGGGGCTTGCGGTTGACGAGTGTTTCTCTCCTGCAGAGACTCTTTGACCACCTGCTTTACCAATTGCTCCACGTTCTGAATAGGGTTTTCCCTTTCCTCAGCTGCTTTTTTATAGCAGCGGTCACAGAGGGATTTATCTGCTGAAACGGTCAGTTTGCAACCCCAGCATGTATTGCCGTCCCTCCCTGGACTAGAAGAGTGCGAATGTGAGCTGTCTCTGACGAGGCGCCCTGTGTCTGAGTGCGCTATATGACGCCCAGATTTTGTTGATGAATGATGGTGAGATTTGGACGAACCACCTTGCTTGTGAGAACCTCGGTGAGAACCGGACCTGGAAGGGCTACAAAGGGAAAAAGAAAAAAGGACAAGGGTGTGTCTCCTTTAGTAAGCCTGTTCGGACAAGACTCTCCCCACATAACCCCCCCCCAGGACCACCAGGTACCTATTGGGCAAGGGTTGACCACCAGGGGGCAGAGGAGAGTCCATGGCTACGGACACCTGGGGAGACCAAACGCACAGCCTGGGGAAGATGTCCCTGCAGTCATTCCCGAGGCTTGTGCGGCTGCCCAGGCTTAAAAGGTCTATGATGACATCATCCACCAGCGCCAGCCAGCGCCGAGGCAGGAAGTCAGACCCGAACAGGAAGTCAGAGACTGAATAACCGCCCTCGGCCATCCTGACTGTCAGCAGAGAACACCCCATAGACGCAAGACAGGACAGAAAAAAACAAAAACACACACTTGCTGCCATTATATCCATAGGATGAAAATCTCACCACTCCACCACCCAGCGCCGACCAGGACCCTCCAGCATCCAGCATACAGCAGATTAGGGCCACCTGCTCTCAGCAGGGCATCCGGCCAGCGCACATATCATCCACTATCTTCAGCGCTTACTCTGCACCTACCCCATACCCCGCTCTCAGCAGGGGCGTATCGGGGGGACGAATTCCACTGGCCACGTGCGACTGTAAGCGGCTTTCCAAACTTCAGGTAGTCGGACCGAATCCTAGTCCACATGGAGGAGGACAAAAAAGGAACATGGTAGCTGGGAAGGAGCAAAGATTTATGGGAGAGGGGTCCTATAGGGTAGGAGTGGAGGTGGGGCCTTACCCACACGTATGCTGCCATAGGAGTCTGTCAGGAAAAACATATTTTTTCATGTAAATAAAAAGTGTCAGAAAGTACTTGGTGGTTCATGTGGTTAGAAGACTGGGTGATGTTAGGCATAGTTCAAACCCCCCAAAATAACCCCTTTTTTGAAAGTAGACACCCCTAGTTATTTTCTGAGAATTTTGTTGAGTCCATTGAATATTTTATTTTTTGTCACACGTTTCGGGAAAAGTGTTTTTTTTTTTTGCACAAAGTTGTCACTAAATGATATATTGATCGAACATGCCACAGGTATATGTGAAATTACACCCCAAAATACATTCCGCTGCTTCTCCTGAGTACAGGGATACTACATGTGTTAGACTTTTTGGGAGCCTAGCCACGTACGGGACCCCAAAATCCAATCACCGTCTTCAGGCTTTCTAAGGGAGTAAAATGGTGATTTTACTCCTCACTACCTATCACAGTTTTGGAGGCCCTGAAATTTCAAGATAGCACGAACCCCACCCCAAATGACCCCATTTTGGAAAGTAGACACCCCAAGGCATTTGCTAAGAGCCATGGGGAGAATTTTGCTGCTCTCATTTGTTTTGAAAAATAAAGAAAGAAAAGGCAAAGCCAATGGCAAAATATAAAATATTTCATGGACTCAACATGGCTCTCAGCAAATAGCTTGGGGTGTCTACTTTCCAAAATGGGGTCATTTGGGGGGTTTTGTGCTATCTGGGCATTTCATAGCCTCTGAAACTGTGATAGGTAGTGAAAAGTGAAATCAAAAATGTACATTCTTAGAAAGCCTGAAGGTGGTGATCCTGGGGTCCTGTACACAGCTAGACTCCCAAAAAGTCTCACACATGTGGCATCCCCGTACTCAGAAGAAGCAGCAGAATGCATTTGGGGGTGAAATTTCACATATACCTATGGCATGTTTGAGTAGTATGTAATTTAGTGATAACTTTTTGGGAAACAAAATTGTAATTTTCCCGAAACTTGTGGCAAAATATAAAACATTCCATGGACTTAACATGCCTCTCAGCAAATAGCTCAGGGTGTCTACTTTCCAAAATGGGGTCATTTGGGAGTGGGGGTTTGTGCTATCTGGGCACTTCATTGCCTCCGATACTATGGTAGGTAGTCTGGAGGGAAATCAAAAGTTTACGCCCTTAGAAATCCTGAAGGTGGTGACTGGTTTTTGGGGTCCTATACATGGCTAGGCTTCCAAAAGGTCTCACACATGTGGTATCTCCGTACTCAGGAGAAGCAGCAGAATGTATTTTGGGGTGTGATTTCACATATACCCATGGCATGTTTGAGCCATATGTAATTTCAGTGACAACTTTGTGTCATTTTTTTTCTCTCATTTTTCAATCACTTGTGACAAAAAAATAAAATATTCAATGGGCTCAACCTGCCTCTCAGCAAATTCCTTGGGATGTTTACTTTCCAAAATTGGGTCATTTGGTGGGGGGTTCTGTACTGCCCTTCCATTATAGCACCTCAGGAAATGAGATAGGCAGTCATAAAATAAAAGCTGCGTAAATTCCAGAAAATTTACCCTAGTTTGTAGACGCTACAACTTTAGCGCAAACCAATAAATATATGCTTATTGACTTTTTTTGTGGTTGAATGCATTTTGGCAAAATGTAGGACTAAAATTGAGTTTATTGTATTTTTTAATAACAAAAAGTTAAAAATATCATTTTTTTCAAAATTTTCGTTCTTTTTTCATTTATATCACAAAAAATAAAAACGCAGAAGTGATTAAATACCACCAAAAGAAAGCTCTATTTGTGGGAAAAAAAGGACGCACATTTTGTTTGGGTACAGCATTGCATGCCCGCAATTACCAGCTAAAGCAGCTCAGTGCCAAACTGTAAAAAGTGCTCTGGTCATTAAGGGGTAAATCCTTCTGGGGCTGAAGTGGTTAAAGGAGGCTTTCGGATTCTGATAAGCCCACTGCCTGCAAACCCTTAAAACCACTGGGCTACGGTGGTGAGAGAGAGGCCCTGGTACTCATCAACATGGGCACAAGGTGCAATGCCTTGGGGCTATTTTGGCATGTGGTCTGGTATGGTTCATGAAGGGAGGGTGCATGCTCATGTCTCCCCTTTTCTACCTGCCAGGCTGCATGCTCAGATAAGGGTCTGGTGTGGATTTTTTGGGGGCCCGCACTTATATTTTTCTTGATTTTTGCATGGTGTGCCCCCTTTAGATCCATACTAGACCCATGGAATTTGGAATTGGGGGGTGCTTATCTGGGTTTTTCTTTGTGGTACCCCCTTAAAACTCATAGACCTGAAGGGCTTAGTGTAAATCATGGGGGGGGGAACCAATTCTACTTTTTTGTGTAAGGGTCCTGCATGAATATATTACCTAGGATAAGGGTCTGGTATAGATATAGGGGATTCCTAGTGGTAGGACCAGTCACTTTATTCCCTGTAAAGTGAATGGTCATTTACAGGCAAATTCAATAACATGTTTTCTTTGTTAAATTTAGTTTTGTTACAGTAGGTTGTATACATTGTATAGATGCTCCACTTCTCAGGCAGGTAAGGGCACCCCCCAAGGCATGTTATATAAAGGAATTTAAAGAAATTTAGCATTTTTTTTTTTTTAACCATAGATTTTTATTGAAAATTTTCAGTTGTACATCAGTAGTATACATTCATTGTGTAACATATGTATACAGTTCAACATGCTAGTTGTTGGTAGCTTTATATTTCTAAATAAAGAAAAATAAAAAGAAAGGAGAATCGATATTGAAACAGAAGTAAGGATAGGAAGAAAATGATGCAAAGGAAATAGAGAATATTCACACATTCTGAATGTATGCTATAGCTGAGAACCTATATATGTTCTAACTACAAGAAGTGCTGGTTATGCCCTCATTATAAGGTAGAGCCTGTCACCCCTATAGGGAACAAACTGTGGCCAGGCTCTACGGGTATCAGTTTAGAAATATAGTTGTGAATTATCTGGAGGACACAACATTGGATAACCAACGGAAAGTCGAGTACAAGTGACTAAGATTGTACCCAATTAAGTTACGTCGTACTATATATATAGGTTCTCGCTAGAGTACACTATAGGGAACTTGCTTCATTACTAGAGTCCTATTGATATGTTTGACAGTCGCTATTTTTTTTTTTTTTCAATAAATTTTTATTCAAAATTTAAGCATACAGAATGACAGATAGTCAACTACAATGCAGGAGATACATAATACTTGGTGTAAAACAAAAAAAAAACAAAGCAGGAAAAGTGTCCGGTTGGAACCGAATGTGATCATTTGTTCTGATAACAACTGAACAACACTTACAGATTTTGCGTGAAAGAAACATAATAAACCGAATTACCAAAATAAAGTCTTACATTGCATCTTGAATCCAGATACAAAAAAAAATATATATATATATATATAATTGCTTAACTACTGTAACTTGAAACATCCTGTCCCTTTCGACTTAAACCCCTTCAGGAGGACACCTAGGGCCAGGCCTCCCACTTCTGGCACCCTCATGGGAACACACTGTGCCAGGAAAAGAAGGCCTAACCCCCGGGTCACCCCCCAAAGCGAGAATTATCTCCTGCTCAGAGGCAGGTGTTTCTCTAGCAATATAAGTATACAAAGACATAAATGTGAACCTTAAACATCTCAGGTTACATATATCTGGATAAAACCTAGCAAGACACCTTATGAGAAATGTATCTCAGGTTAGCATAATAACAGAAGAAATGAGTAGAACCGAGCAATAAACAAAAAAAAGACGAGGAGTAGTAGGAAGAAAGAAGAGAGAAGAAGAAAAAAAAGAGGAGGGGGGTAGGTCATTGCTGCAGAGTAGGCTTAAACCAGCTTGGCACCTTTATAAACCGGGAGAAAGAGGAACTCCTATAAAGTTAGCCCAGGGTTCCCATACCACTTCAAATTTACTTATATTATCCTGACTAATACTTGCTATCTTTTCCTGTATCATCAACCACAAAATTTTCCGGATGGCCACTTTCGGGGAGACCCGAGCTAGTTTCCAGGCTCTAGCAATAGTGATCTTGGCACCTAACAGGATGAAGTGTATTAATTTTCGGTTAGATTTAGAAATATTGGGAATGTGCTCGTTTAAGAGAGCAAGGGTTGGAGACCTAGGAAGTTTGATACCTATAGCCTTCTGAATGATGCCAAAGATTTTGTTCCAGAATGGCCTGATTCTTGGGCATTCCCACCATATATGGGCCATGGTGCCCTGAAGCTTGCATCCCCTAAAGCAGGATGGATCCTGATTCGGTAGGAAATTATGGAGCCTGGCTGGGGTTAGGTACCACCTCATCAACACTTTCAAACTAGCTTCCAAAATACTAGTGTTGAGTATACCCTTAAAGGAGCTGAAGCAAGCCTTATGCCAATAATCCAAATCCCAGTCAAATTGGAGATCCGACTCCCAATTAGTCATGTAAGCTGCTTTCTTATCCGTTAGTGTGAGTGCTTCATATATGAGTGAGATACCCCCTTTTTGTAGCGACGGCTGACCACACCACAGTTCATATGAAGAAAAGCTGGGGGGGAGAGGTTTCTCTTTCCAGATTTTATGGAGGAAGCTAGATATCTGAAAAAATCTAAACTTCTCTGAATCAGGAAGTTCTAGAGCACTTACACAATGTCTGTATGAGATAGGGCCTTTGTTAGTAAAGAAGTGTCCTATACGGAACATGCCTTTGTCTAGCCACCACTGGAATGCTTTAATATTAAGACCAGGGGGGAACTCTGGGTTGTTAAAGAGGTGCGCTAATGGTCTGATTGAGGAGACTAAGGACGAGTTGTGTTTGATTTTGTCCCATAAAGCTAGTTCATTGGAAAGGGAGGGGGCCAATATAGGGGGTCTTTCTTTGGCGGGGCACCAAAGGAGAAAATCCAAGGTGTGCCTAGGTATAGCTTCCCTCTCTATCCGGAGCCAGTCCTGTTTCTCCTGCCTGGAATAAATGGAAGAGAACTGAGCTAGTCTAGCTGCATAAAAATATTTCTCTAAATTCGGGAGACCCACTCCCCCCCTCCTTCTACTGAGGAATAGAGTTTTCTGTGGAATCCTATAACCAGTGTTTCCCCAGATGAATTTTAGGATTTTGCTCTGAAAAGAGGAAAGGTGATCTTTTCGAATTGGTATGGGTAAGGAACGAAATAGATAGAGGAGTCTTGGGAGCAGCGTCATCTTGATTGAGTTGACTCTACCAATCCAAGAGATGTTATGTGTAGACCACGATTTGAGATCCGCCTCTAGTTTGCGATATAAAGGTGGAAAGTTGGAGCTATATAAGGTTTCAAATTTGTAAGAAAGTTTAATTCCTAAATAAGTGATCGAGGAATTACTCCATTTAAAACTAAATTCAGCCTCTAGTTTGGAGATGGTCTCAGGAGGTAAAGAGATATTAAGTGCTTGTGATTTGGTATAATTGACCTGGAGGCCTGAAATCTGGGAGAATTTGTTGAGAAGTTGGCATAGAGCAGGGAGTGTAGAATCGGGGGAGGTTATGAATATTAATAGGTCGTCCGCGAATAGCCCACATTTATGTTCCAGATTCCCGCATGAAACCCCTTTGATATCTGGGTTGCTTCGAATGGCTATAGCTAGAGTCTCTATTACGATCGCAAATAGCAAAGGGGATAAGGGGCACCCTTGCCGAGTGCCTGTCCTAATCGGGAATGGATTTGAGTAGAAGCCCTGCATCTTGATCATAGCTTGTGGGGAGGAATAAAGGGCTCCAATTAGACCCCGGAATCTTTCACCAAAACCCCAGCGTTTCAGTAAGGAGAACAGGTAGGGCCATGAAACTGAATCAAACGCTTTGCGTAAATCCAGTGATAGAAGCATTCCCTTTTGGGCTTGACCTCCTGGCCAGTTTGTTTGAAGAATGGAAACTAGATCAATTGCCCTTCTAATCTGGTCCGGGCCTTGACGTGTCGGGATGAACCCTACCTGGTCTCTGTTGATATATTGATTGATAAAAGTGGCAAGCCTATTTGCCATGATCTTGGTCAGAATTTTTAAGTCATTATTTATAAGTGAAATCGGGCGGTAGTTATCAACGTCCTCCGGATTTTTATCAGGTTTGGGGATTACCGTGATATACGCTGTGTTTAGTTGTTTCTCAAAGATGTCCCCTTTCATTTTGGAATTAAAAAATCTTAACATATGGGGAGCTAGAGTTTTGGAGAATGTTTTATAATAGGGGCCTGAGAACCCGTCTGGCCCAGGGGCAGACCCAGATTTTAAATTTTTAATAACCTCTGCCAGTTCCTCTTCTGAGATTGCACTTTCCATTAAATTTCTATGTTGGGCCGTAAGTGAAGGGAGAGATACGGCCTCAAGAAACTTCTTTATATGTTCTACATTTTCATCCGACCTAGGACTGTAAAGGTCCTCGTAATATCTTTGGAATGCCCCTAACACTGTGTTGGGGTTAGCAGAGGGAGGATTACCTTCTACCCTAATTTTAGGAAACCTGAGATGTCTATTCCTAGGGGAGAGTTTCCTGGCTAAGAGGGAGCTCATTTTGTTATCCTGAGTGTAAAATTTATTTTTAGACCAACGGATAGCCTTCTCCGCCCTAGTAGTAAGAGCTAAATTAAGCTCTAATTTAGAGTTGTTCAGTTTTTCCAAGAGCAGACTAGAGGGGTTAGACTTATGCTCTGTTTTAAGTGCTGTAAATGTCTTCTCTAGTTTTAACACTGTCAGTCCTCTTTCCCATTTTATCCGGGAAGCTATCTGAATTAGTTTGCCTCTAATAAAGGCCTTATGGGCTGCCCATACCATTTCTGATGAAGAATCGTCCGAAATATTAAGAGCAAAGAATTCCTGGAGGTTTTTATCGATTTCAGAATTTATAACTGGGTCCGATAACAGAGACTCATTAAGTCTCCAGTGCGGTTTGGGGAAGAATTTAGATCTGAGCAGTAGCTGCATCACCACTAAGGAATGATCCGACAGAACCGTATCATAAATATGGGCGTCAAGGGTGGAAGGTAGAATGTAGCTAGGAGTAAAGAGGTGGTCTATCCTAGAGTACGAATTGTGTGGGCTAGAGAAGTGTGTAAAGTCCCTTTTAGAGGGATGTTTATCCCTCCATACATCCATTAGATTATGAGAGTGTAAGAGTTTAGCTATCCTTAGACTTTCTCTGGAGGGGTGGAGGAGTTGACTCCCTAGTGGTCTGGATTTATCTAAAGTTTGGTCAATGGCGACATTTGAATCTCCCCCCAGAATGAAAGTTCCCTCCACCAAGGGGGCAAGAGCGTCTAACATTCTCTGAAAAAATTTAAGTTGACCTTTGTTAGGGGCATAGTATGATATTAAGAAAATTACTTTATCCTCCACAGTTCCCTTAACTAACAAATACCTGCCTTCAGGATCCTTCACTTCTGTCGTGCATTTGAAGTTACAATGTTTCGAGAAGAGTATCGCTACTCCCTTAGTTTTCTTTTCGCCGCTGGCCAAATAAAATTGAGGGAAGTGCGAGTGAAAAAATTTTGGTTTATAACTGGAGGGGAAGTGAGTTTCCTGCAGCATTATTATGTCTAGTTTTAAAGATTTGTAATGATCTCCAATTTTTTTACGTTTTATGGGAGAGTTTAGCCCTTGGACGTTGTGTGTGGCGAGCCTTAGAGGGCAACAGGGTGGATCAGCCATCGCTACAAGGGTAACTTAACATATTGGTAATGTAAGCACTTACCCACTCCCGGGTGCACGTACATAACAGGAAGCCTTGAGGACATCGGAAGACCGTGTGTTGAGCAATAACCACCCTAGAAAGAACGGAGGAGAGAAGAAGAAGAGCAGAGGAGAGGAATGAAAGAAACATTAGCTGAGAAATATACCTTGTAAGCCCTGTTTGCTCATTCAAAAGCCCTGAAAAGGGCCATTTTCTCCTTATAAGGGAATAAAGGCCAAGGGGGGAGAAAATATAGAGCCCCTTGGGTACCCTTAAGTACAATTCAAAACGTCTGGCTGTTGGGGCCAGACTGCCCATCTCCAGTCTGTCTTATAAGGACAGAGAGAGAGGGGCGGAGGCGCAAGTGGTCCATCGCCCACCCCGAGACCCTCAGAATAACAAAAGAAAAATTACGTTAACCTTAATCCATACAAAACTGTGAGACCAAAAACTAGTGACCTCCTCCCCCCCTAAAACCAAGGGGGAGGGCAGCCACATGAGGAAGAAGAAAGGCATTACATGGACCCTAATTCCCTGGATACTTCCCAAAATGAAAGAGTCCACTAGGGTGCTTAAGTCTCAATGTTCGTGCTCGTGGAATCCGCAACGGGAAGGAGCATTGTGGTGTTCTCCCCAATTACTGGGGAGGAGTAAAAAGGGGAAGACCAGCTATGTTGTAGTCTTGCAGAGTTCGACCTTGTCTTAACTAGTTAGAAGCAACATTGGGGCTCAGCTGGGTGGGGAGATACCAAGAGGGGACGTAAACAAAATCCTTCCTCAGGGCCCAAAAAAGGGGTTAAGAATAAAAAAAAGAGAGTAAAGTCCTATTGGACCATGTTAAATGGACTGATCAAGGAGGCCCGTTTTCTTTAGCCCGTTTAGGCTTGGCTTTTTTCCATAAGGGGTCCTGGGGCTGGTTGGTGACTGTCTCTTGGAAGACCCGATGTTGTTAGAGGTGTCCATACCGGATTCTTGACTGATCAGATTAAGATGAAGAAATAGTTTCTCTCCCTCTTGTAGGGAGGAAAAGGCATAATCCCTTCCCCTGAGGGAGAATTTGACTGCAAACGGAAATTACCATTTGTATTTTATTTCCTTCTCAGTTAGTACTGAAAGGAGAGGTTTAATAGCTCTCCTCTTTTGGATGGTGGAGGGAGCGAGGTCGACAAAAATTTGTACCTTGTGGCCCATGCATAGAATCTGGTCAGCACTCCGCGACTGTCTCATTATCCCCTCTTTTATATTGTAGAAGTGAGGTTTGACGATTATATCTCTCGGGGTACCATCTTTCCGAGGGGGTCCTAAGGCTCTGTGGGCCCTATCCAGCTCCAGACGATGTTTTGGCGTTTCAGGTAGTAAGTTGGAAATCAGATTCCGAATTGCTTCTGGGATGTCCTTGACCTCTTCCGGTAGACCTCTCACCCTGAAGTTATACCGTCTCGATCTATTTTCTAGATCATCAATTCTTGAGAGGGCCGTGTCCAGTTGGTCTTGTAAGGAGATTATTAGATCCGAGTTCTGATTGGAGGTTGCAGCTGTGGATTCAAGCTTATTCTCAATAGCCTCAATCCTATTTCCAAACATTGGGAAGTCCGATTTGATTTCCCCTGTTATGGTGGCAATTGTGTTTGCTAATCCTCTTTCCAGAAGAGCAGAGAATTTGTGGTAGAGATCTTCTACCTGTAGGGATAGATCTTGGTTAGGCGGATTAGGAGGAATAGAGATCGGACTATTTGGAATTAACTGAGGAGAGGAAAGTTCCCCCTGAAACCTCCCCAGCAATGACTCAGTGGAGGTGGGGGTGGGGGGTTGGGGATGACCTCCTTTCATCCCGGGAGTGAAGTTCAATATTGCCGGGGATATTACCGGTCTGGAATCTCCACGGCCTGAGGGTCCTGGCGTTTCTGGTAGGTGTCCCTCTATGTAGGGGCTCTCCCGGCCTCCCAAATCCATTACTGGGGCCTTAGTTGATCCCGGGAGCCCTTGCGTGGGAACTGAATCAAAGAGCTGGCTGAGGTCCTTTTTGCCCGAAGGTCCAGACATGAAGGGATGTCTTTCTGTGACCTGACTTTATAATCCCCAAATAGGGAATTATGAGCTGTGGTGGATTAGGAGATAGGACTTGTTAGAGTAGGTGGAAGTGCCTCAGAACCGTTTCTCAGTGCTGGGCAAAATGTTATTTATAAAAAAAAAAACCCACCCCAAATAGTAGAAAAGCCTTCAGGGACGTTACAAACAGTCTTGGTGAAGCCTCTAGAGAGCTAGGTGAGAGCCCCAGGTTCTTGAGGAAGTGCAGCAGTTTTCTATATGTCTGTTAGCATGCTTTAGGCCTAAGCGGCGGCCATCTTGGTCCACCCAAAAGAGTGAAGATCCACTATTCAGGATAGATGGTGAATATTGAAGGGTACCTCACCTCTGAATAGAACTCCTGGGTGGTCCGAGGAGGTACTCCGGAACTTTTGGGGACCTCTGGAGGATCATAAGGGATGTGGACGGTCCGAGTTTTGCCTCAGGTCGCGGCCGCGGCCATCTTGGTGCTCCCTTCTCTCCTTGTTAGGCTCCGGAGCACGGTCTCCACCGGTCCCCGACGGGCTGGAGACGTCCTCCCGCGATGCGTGGAGCTGAGGGAAGCAGTCTCTGTTGAGAGAGGACCCTCAATCCTCTGTATGGGTGAGCTATCGGGTCCCCGGGCGGGCGGTGGTGCGGAGCTCCGAGTTACGTGTCCATCACGGAGCTCACGCACATGCGCACTCGACAGTCGCTATTTATTCAAATATTCCACTAAACCAGTATCATTTTATAGACATGAGTACTTCATACAACACCAGAGGATCTTTTTGATTTTAGCCATGAATTCCAGCATCTGTGGAAGGTCTGAGCCCTCCCTTCTTTGTAGCACAACATTTTTTCCATTTCACATTGTGCGTTAACTCTGGAAATAATTTCCGCAATATCTGGAGGGGGCTTTGTTTTCCATTTTGCTGCTATTGCTAACCTTGCAGCACATAATATGTGAACTATAATCTTCCTCGAGCCGGGCGGGAACTGTTCTATTCCCAGGACTAGAAGAGCTAGTTCTGGGGTGATGTTTTGCTGCTCCTCAGTTACTTCTGAGATCAAAGAGGACACTTCCCTCCACAGATGCCGAAGGTGTTAACATGTCCAAAATACATGTAACAGGTTACCCCTATCTTGACATCCCCTCCAGCACAAGGGTGACGCCTCTGCACTTATAGTGTGTAAGCGCATAGGGGTCATATACCATCTATGTAGAATCTATGTAGAGTTATCCCAGTGGTCTATACAGGCGGATGATTTGTAGTTATGTTTAATCGCTGAGAGCCATTGCTGCAGAGGGAATTCTCTTTGTAACTCTTTTTCCCATTTGAGCAAAACTGGGAGTTTTTCTCTTATAGGGTGTTAGTTATAATATTTATAGCATAATGATATACCTTTAGTTCTCGGGGGCGTTTTGTTCATAAGAAAATTCCATAAGAGAAAGGGTACCGCTATCATTTTGGGTTGTAATTTCTCTTTGAAATGCTTAATTTGCTGGAGTTTGAACTTTTCCACCATCGTTAGGTCTGTTAGTTCTATACTAGGGTAGTGGAATCCCCTTTGTTTCCACTCGGTAGTAGAGAAGTTACGTATCAGGTAGTTGTAGGCTGCAAATGGTTTTTGTAGGTGGAAAAGTTCTTCTTCCTTATAATTCTGTCTACACATTGTAGCCCAAGCTTGTACAGTTGCAGTTATAGTTGGGTATGGGGGTATTATAGGATAATGGACCATCGCCGATGCTATAAGGAGCGCCGTTAAGTTGTGGCCTGGTGTAACTTCCTGTTCTATGGAAGACCACAAATTATCTTCCTGGCAAGAGAACCAGTATTTTGTCTGGTCTAATATTGAGGCTTGATAGTATGCCCACGCATTTGGCAAGCTGCATCCCCCTTTAAGCTTATGTTTGTAGAGGCTGGATAATGCTACCCTAGGTTTCTTGCCCGCCCAAATAAGTTTCCTTAGGTTGGAGGTTAGTTGGGAGAAAAATTGTTGTGGTATTGGTATGGGCAGAGTTCTAAAATAGTACAATAGTTTAGGGAGGACTTGCATCTGATATGCTGCTATGCGGCCTATCCACGATAATTGGTATTTACTTATGACATCCATTGATTCCTCTTTCAATTTTTTTAGAAGTGGTGGGAAGTTAACCTCATATAGTTTAGAGGATGTATTAGGCAGTTGTATTCCCAGGTAAGTTATAGACGGGGAGTCCCATGTGCAGGGAAATAATTCCTTTAACTTTTTTAACCTTTTTTGGGTTATATTTAGAGGAAGGGCTGAACATTTAGTAGTATTGATTTTGTGATAGGAAATTTTCCCAAAGGAAATCAATAGATCATTTAATATTGCAATAGAGGTGTCTGGATTGGTTAGAGTGAGGATTACGTCGTCCGCAAATAGTCCTATTTTATGCTCTGTAGGGCCTATTCTTATTTCCTGGATGTTCTTGTTTGATCTGATTATCTCTGCTAAGGGTTCTATAGCCAATTAGAAAACTATCGGGGAAAGAGGGCACCCCTGTCGGGTACCATTTGTCAGTTTGAATGAATCAGAGAGGATTTCTGATGTGTACACCTTTGCTGAGGGGTTCGAGTATAGGGACATTATTGCTGTATGTATGGGTCCTTGAAATCCGAATTTGTTGAGTATAATGGTTAGATATCCCCAGTGGATTCTATCAAATGCTTTTTCAGCATCAAGAGTAAGGAATATGGGTATGTGGGTTTGTGGGAAATTTCTGTATACTTAAGAAGGTTAATCATTCTTCTCGTACTATCTGGGGCTTGTCTGCCTTTTACAAAGCCTACTTGGTCCAGACCTACCAACAAAGGTGTGACTTCCATCAGTCGATTGGCCAGTACTTTAGCGTAGATCTTTAGATCTGAATTAAATAGGGAGATTGGTCTATAGTTTTGGGGTAGTGAGGGTCTTTTTCTGGTTTTGGGATGGTCACTATGATTGCTTGTAACATTTCCTCCGGGAACTTACCTAATTTGACTGCCTCATTAAATAGTTTCACTAATTTTGGGGCAAGGATCTGAGGGAGTGCTTGGTAGTATCTGGCCTGCTCCAGGAGATTTATGTTTGGAAAGTGCTTTAATCACATCTAATACTTCCTCAATAGATATTGGTCTATTTATGTGCTGGAGGGTATGGTCATCTATTGTGGGTAGATTAATTTGTTGTAAGAATATGTTTATTTCTTCTTCAGAGGGTTGATGGGTAGAGTTGATCGAACCTCTAGAACTTTGGGTTCTACTGGTTCGGTCGAACTTCGGGACAAAGTCCGGGTTCGGGCCCGGACAGAACCCGAACTTTGACCCGGACCCTGAACCCCATTGAAATCAATGGGGACCCGAACTTTTAGGCACTAAAATGGCTGTAGAAAAGTCCTGGAAAGTCCTAGAGGTCTGCAAAAGGAGGGAAATGGGGGTAAGGGTCGGACAAGTGCCCTACAAAGAAATGGGGACAGGGAAATAACTTAAAAGCACTTTTAAACAAAAATGTATGATTTTTGAACAGGGATATGGCTTCTCCTGGATATTGCTTAAGTTTCACACACAGTTTGCAGATGATTTTAGAACAGGGATTTGGCTTCTCCCGACTATTGTTTAAGTTTCACACACAGTTTTCAGATGATTGTAGAACAGTGATATGGGTTCTCCCGGCTAATTTATACTTTTTTCACACAGTTTGAAGATGATTTTAGAACAGTGATATGGCTTCTCCCGCTAATTAATACTTTTCACACACAGTTTGAAGATGGTCCACATCCACCTCCATTTTTGATTTTTTTAATGTGATTTTTGTTTAAAAATGCTTTTAAGTTATTTCCCTGTCCCCATTTCTTTGTAGGGCACTTGTCCGACCCTTACCCCCATTTCCCTTCCTTTTGCAGACCTCTAGGACTTTCCAGGAAGGACTTTTTTACAGCAATTTTCAGAACTTTTAGTAAAATTACCAGAACCCCGAACCCAGAATTTTTTTGAAAAGTCCGGGTTCGGGTCCGGGCCCCGGACACCCAAAAGTTCGGTACGGAACGGTTCGGTTCGCTCAACTCTATTGATGGGTATTAGAATTTTGATTGAGGTTATAA
The DNA here is from genome assembly GCA_018402905.1 of Glandirana rugosa. Lineage (NCBI taxonomy): Eukaryota > Metazoa > Chordata > Amphibia > Anura > Ranidae > Glandirana > Glandirana rugosa. The sequence continues at coordinate 28,248 of BLSH010057935.1, forward strand.
AGAGCCTCATAGTAGGCCTTGAAGGTATTAGCTATTTCTTTGGGTTGTAAAAGGTACTATTATTCTGAGGATGGATTATTTTTAATACTTTGGAGCGTGCCTGACGTTGCTTCAGTTGAGCAGCTAGAAGCTTGCTTGCTTTATCGTTCTGTGAGTAGTAAGAGAGTTTCATCCTTTTAAAATATATGTCATGATCCCTTCTCAGCACCCGCCTCAATTCCTCGCGGCAGGCATTGAGTTGGTCCAAGAGGGTGTCATTGATACCTTTGGAATTTTTATGTGCCTTTTCCATTTCTGAGATCTGCTTGTGTAGGGAGGTAATTACCTGTGTTTTCTTTTTCTTTTCTCTGGAAGCTATTTGTATAAGGGCCCCCTGGAGAACACTTTATGGGCACACCAGATTATCGAGGGTGAGCAATCAGGGGTCTCATTAAATTTGAAATATTCCTCCAATCTCATCCGCATTTCCTGTTGAATTTGCGGCTGAGAGAGTAGGAAGGTATTATTTTGCCATTGGGATGTTTGGGTCGTTTTACAGTTATCTACAATATCAATGGTAATAGGTGCATGGTCTGACCATGTGATGTTTTGTATCGTGGCATCAGTTACCTTCTGCAGTATATACTGATCTGAGGAAAAAATCTATCCTAGAGTAGCTTTTATGTACATTTGAAAAATATGTATAATCTCTCTCAGTGGTATGTAGGCAATGCCATGGGTCATATAGATTTTCTTCCATGCTAAATTGTCCCATGGATATCCACCGCCTACCCCCCACTGAGGAGGAGTCCATATCTACATTCATGACTGTATTGAAATCCCCACAGACAATCAAATTGCCTTGTTGGAACTTTTTAGCAGTTTGAATTGTTTTCCTGATAAATTTCATAGGATGTTTGTTATGAGCATAAACATTAACCATGGTATATAACATGTTATTAAATTCTGCTATAAGGATAATATAGCACCCCTGGGGATCAAGTACTTTGTTCCATAATGTAAATGCCACTGTGTCCTTTACTGCGATCATAACTCCTCTATGTTTACTCAAGACATTTGCTATGAAAATATGTTGAAATTTGTTGTGTGAACAGTTTGGTGGCTTACTTTGGGTGAAATGCTTCTCTTGAATACACATGATGTTGCATCTCTGTTCCAGGGCTGTTCTCCAGAGGGATCTTCTTTTGTGTGGGCTGTTTAATCCTCTAGTGTTGAAGGACATCAGTTTAAGAGACATTCCATCTGTACGTAGCGCTGTGCTGCCATTTAGTGGAGAAAGATAGTGGACTCAAGGAAGAGGTCAATTTGTAGCTTGTCAAAAGGTCCAGAATGTATTCCTTAGTGGATAAAAAGGTGTAATTTAAGGTACATAAAGAGTTAACTGATAACACCAAAACTTTTGGTAACCGGTAACAAAACATTGCCATTTTAGCAAGAGAATTTGGGATTATCACGTAAACCGAGTAGAGGGGAATAGATAGAAAAACGGGAAAGAAATAAAACGAAAAGACAATAGAACGTTTTTGTGTTCAGCCGAACATCAGATGCTCCATGTTATACACCCTTTTAGTGTTTCATGCAGTAGTGAAGCACTGGGAGGCAACCCTGGTGAGGTTGAGTGTTGTTCCTCATTATTATCTGATGCTGGGGCAGAGGTCAGGTATTCCTTTTAAGGAAGCGGTCTGCCCTGGGGTGCTGTGGGGGTCTTCCCGGGGTAATAAGCCCCATTTTTTTAATAATTCCAGTCCCTTCTCCAGAGAGGTGATGCTGTAGGTTTCATTTTTCCATTCTAACATCAGTTTGGTTGGAAACCCCCATTTGTAGAGGATTTTATGGTTCCTTAACATTTTTGTTATGGGGATCAGGTTATGTCTAGCCGCTATTGTGGCCTGGGAGAGATCAGCATATAGCGTGATCCCTGTGAATGGTTCAGGCAGGGTTTGATTCTGTCTTGTATATCTCATTAATTGTTCTTTTATTTGGAAGAAATGAATTCTTGCTATAGTGTCTCTGGGGATTTTGTCTGGTAAGTAAGATGGCTTGGGCAATCTATGGGCCCTGTCAATAATCACATCTGCTGGTGTGAGAGAGGGGATGGCTGTGAGCATAAGCTTTTGTAGATATTGGCTTAAGTCTGCTGGTTTAACAGACTCTGGCATCCCTCTGAACTTTACACTGTTCCTGCGATTTCGGTCTTCTAAGTCTGCCAGCTTCAGTTGCAGAGATTTAATCTCTTCCTCCATTTCAAAATGAGCATCCACCAGCTCATTATGTGCAGTGGAGAATTCTACCATTTTGCTCTCCATGTGGGTAACTCTGTTCTCTATGATGGTTAGGCCTCTGTTGGTGGAACGCATGAAGGAATTAATATCCTGTTGTATAGCTCCTCTTAATGTCAGCAGCATATCCTTCATAATAATATCTGTGATAGGAGTGCCTGATGTGGGGAATGGGTCTAATTTTTGACTGTACTCTGATGCTTGCTCCATGTCCTCTACTTCCGTGCTATCATCCCCATCCCCTTCTCCTGAAGGATTCAGTCCCCTTCTCTGCTTTATCGGGCTGTTATCAGTCGATGGGGGGTTAGGTATGCCTGTATCAGGCGACTCACCGCTCCTCTGCGCTGTGTCCTGTGTGAAGCGTCGCGTGGCTTCCTCCCCCAGCGCCATCTTGGCTGGACCTGGGCAGCGCTGCTTAAGAAAAGTCAGTCAATTTCCTTGGCGGATCTCTGCCCTTTCTCTTCCCCATGACCACCCTCCAGTCCTCTGTATGTTGCTGTGCCAGGATCGGGGTGTTTTGTTTAGTCGCTGTGTGTAGCTCTGGAGCAACTGGTGTGTCGGAGCTCCTCTCTCACACCACCATCCGCTCCGGCCGCCGGCTCTGCCCCCGAAATTTATAATGTTTTACTTCAATCATTATTAAAAACATTATTCCCTACCAAAAATAATCTGAAATATATTTTTGCTTTGGTACATTTGCCCAGCTCCCAATGTCATTTTTTGACAACCTCTTACCCATTAGCATTGAAAATGGTTACATTGGTTACATTGGAACTTTGACACCCAAACTTCGCCGAACCTGCCTCCAACCATACCCATGTATTTTCAACTCCTCCCTAATGCCAATACCTAGCCTGAATACAAGACTGTGTTAAAGTGGTTCTAAAATCAAAGTTTTTTTTTTTTTCCACAAAGATTTTATTGAGCTGGAAACAGGGTTATACAGTCTCAGTGAAGAAAAAGGAAAAACAATTACCACAAGAAATTGCCTTTAAAACTGGCAGTAATATCGTAACAGCCACATAAGTAAAACATTCAACTCTGATCTTGTAGAAATAGGCTCATAACAATACATTAAATGACAGAGTAGTATAAGGTGAGATGTATTAACGGGGAAGGGTTCTGTTGGTGGTAAGTAGAGGATGGGGTTTCGATACCCCTTATGGAGACCGGAGGTTAGGGGGGGGAGGGGAGGGTAAGGAAAGGGACTGGGATATATAAGGTGAGCGGGAGTG
>BLSH010057935.1:34123-50514 GCA_018402905.1 Glandirana rugosa
TAAGAGTGGTACCTTGGAAAGGAGTATACGGAAGTTTGTTTGGCCCTATACTGCCCTCAGTGTTAACCGTTAGCATGGATGTTCTATCGACGGAAACGACTACTATAGGAGGAGAAGGAATGTTTCGGTCGATAGTGGTAGGGGTTAGAAGAGGCCCTCAAGGAGTTTAAACCTAGGTATAGGTTAAAGTTTTAATTATAGTTTTTTAGAATGTGGGAATTGTAAAGGGAGAGACTGTTGTGAGACTCATCGACGGCCCTAAGGAAGAGGAAGTGAACCTTCAGTCTGCGTTAGGGTATGAACCCGTATGTTGAGGAGGGAGTTGTATGCCCAAGTATGGGATTGCGTCTGACTTCCAAGTGAAGGAGAAGGAATCCCGGCAGCTACTCAGAGTGTTGTCAGAGAGGGAAATGTTAAGGGTGTAAGATTTTTTGATATTAATTTTGAAATTGGATATGGATCCAAATTTGAGGAACTCCCGGAGAAGATTGGGGATGGTGATAGCTGGCTTTGTAAGGAAGAGGAGGATATCATCAGCAAAGGCAGCTATCTTGTAGGTACGATTGCCAATTGTGACTCCCGTCATATCCCGGTTTGTTTGAAGGCATATGAGGAAAGGTTCCATGGTGAGAATAAAAATCAGCGGGGAGAGAGGGCATCCCTGCCTGGTTCCGTTCTGGATGGGGAAGGCGCTCGACAGGTGGCCATTTAACTTGATCCTAGCGTGTGGATTGGAATATAGGCTGAGGATGCTATTCAGCATAAAGTGTCCCAACCCCATGGAGGAAAGAACCGCTGCCATGTAATCCCAGGCCACTCTGTCGAACGCCTTCTCCGCATCTGTAGACAGGAAGAAGCCCTCAGTGGTTGTCTTAGCTAACCATTGCTGGATGGTAAGGGCCTTGATGGTGTTGTCTCGAGCTTCTCTGCCAGGGACAAAACCCGTTTGGTTATGAGAAATTAGGTCGGGAGTGAAGGGAAGGAGTCTGTTGGCCAGTAGTTTCGCATAGATCTTGATGTCCACATTTAGTAGAGAGTGGGCCTATAATTTTCAACTGATGTGGGGTCTTTCCCTTTCTTATGTATGACCGTTATATGGGCCTCTAGCAGATCTTTGGGGGGTTCCTTTATGTCATGTAGGGAGTTAAATGCGGATAGGAAGTGTGGGGCCAAAACATTTGCGTAAGTCTGGTAGTATAGACCCGTTAGGCCATCGGGACCCGGACTTTTCCCTGGTTTAAGGCTTTTCAGGGCGAGTTGGAGTTCCTCCGTAGTTAAGGGTGCGTCAATGGTGGCTGCTTGGTCTGGGGTGAGCTGGGGCATTTTGTGTTCCGAAAGGTAGTTATCAATAGCTGCAGTCCTATCCCGTGGGTTCTCAGGGTGACTGGGGTGCCAAGGCAAGTTGTATAGGTTGGAGTAGTACTCAACGAACTGTTGTGCAATGTCTTCTGTTTTGTTAATTTTCAGTCCCGACCTGTTAATGATAGTGTGTATTGTCATTTGTGCCCTTTTACCTCTGAGTAGCCTAACCAAGAGCTTGCCACTCTTGTTTGCTTGGTCGTAGAAAAGTTTGGTAGTTAGCATAAAATTCCTTTTTACCTGTCTATCTAGTTCCTCCAGCAGAGCTCGCCGTGCCAGTTCCAGGGCAGCGTAGTCAGATTCAGAGGCTTCTAGAGTATGCACTTGCGTGGTTAGTGCCTCAATAGTAGCCTGTCTTGCTTTTTTCAGTTGTGAGGATAGGGAAATGCATTTGCCTCTTATAACGCATTTGTGCGCCAGCCACCGAGTTAAGGCAGACGTCTCTGAGGAGGAATTAAGTGTGAAATACTCCGTTAGTGTCGACTGTAAGGTTTCTTTACTCGCCAGATTGCTAAGAAGCTGTGGGTCTAGTCTCCAGCTTTTGTGTCTCTGTTCAGAGTTGGGAAAGCGGAGGGTCATAGTGTTGGGGTGGTGATCTGATATATACATAGGCTCTATGGAGGTGTTTTGGAGGTAGGTCAAGTCCGATTGAGTGAGGAAGAAATAATCGATACGGGAATATTTGTTATGCGGAGGGGAGAAGTAGGTGTAGTCTTTGGAATCAGGGTTAAGGGTTCTCCAGGTGTCATGTAGGGATAGCAGGTGCAGTTGATTTTTAAATTAGCGGAGGGCGCGATATGGTAAAGAGGTGGATCCAGTTGAGGAGTCAAGGTTAGGGCAGAGGGGGACATTAAGATCGCCTCCGAGAATGGTGATTCCTTCATGGAATGGGATAAGTCTGTCTATTACTTTCCTGATAAAGGGAACTTGGCTTGTGTTAGGAGCGTAGATATTAGCGAACGTCACCGGCTTATTATAGATATGCCCTTTTACGAATAGGTATCGCCCTTCGGGGTCGACTATATGGGCAGAGAGTTGGAATGGGAGGCTTTTGGCGATCAGAATGGTAACTCCCTTGGTTTTTTTGAGTGGGGAGGGGGCATGAAAGGAGTGTGGATATCTTCCGTTATGAAATTTGGGGATGTCACGTGCTCTGAAATGAGTCTCCTGTATGAAAATGACTTGTGCTTTAAGCTTAGACGCTTCTCTGAGAACAGCAGACCTTTTTTCAGGGGTGTTAAGGCCCCTGGCGTTGAGGGACATGATCTTCAGGGTGTCTAGACTGCTCATTTTGTTCTTGGAGATACTACGGTTAAGTAGAGAGGGAGGGAAACGGGGACGGGGGAAGAGAGCAAGGGAGGGGGGTGAACAGGAGGGGACGGGGGATCAAGGGGATAGGAAAGTCAAAAGGGTTAGGTTGAGTGAGAGGGGTGTAAGGATCGTGTGGGCAACGGGGTAGATTGTACTCCGGACCACACTATGGGATCCCTAGAGGGTATCGGCCAGATACGTGACTGGCCAATGTGGGGGGTCTGTGGAGAGGACTGGCGGACTGAGTGAGAGGTGGAAGGCCAAGGGCAGCGGGGAGGGCAGCTTTTATGGCCAACGCCCTTTGGGGGGTTGGGGGGGCGCGGAGAAGCTAGTTTATTACTAAGATGAAGCGGGGCATCGCTAAAGGAGGTGTCTGCAAGTATGTGTTTCTACCGAGCGAGGGGGGCAAGGGGTCCCAACCGCGCAAGGCAGAAGCGCCGTCTACTATCGGACCTAAATGGGGAGACGAGTGTTCCAGCTGTAGGCAACCCTGCATTAAGAAGAATATATTCGGCAGCAGTAGCAAAACTAGAAATCTAAGCTTACATGTGTAGTTAAAAGGCACAGTGACCTTGCCAGAGGAGGCAACAGACCTGCCACCTACTCAGCTTCACAGTATCGGGCTGTCGGTCCTGGGCACCTCCCGTTGAGGCGGCGCCCCGGAGGACGTCCGGTCGGTAATATAGTTTAGAAGCAGGGAGTAGTAACAACATAACAGTAGCAATAACAAGCATATAGAAATCTAACCTGAAGCCATCCCATAGGGTGTGGAGCTCAGGCTTTAAGCGACGAACCTGGGGGCAGCCTATAGGGAGGCCCCCAGGTTGATCTGACCCGGAGTCCAGGTTATCCTCCTCATCTGCTTCGATAGGCAGTCTCTGCTGGATGCGTGTAAGGTTGCATGGGTAGGATCCCACATATGGGGAAGCAGATCCAGGTGCAGCTAAGTTAGTTCACCACCAAAAGGGAAAAGGCTTGGGAATTGTACAGTCAGGAGAGAAGCATCCGCTGGTTCAGAGGAGGCAGTATATGAAGAAAATGTTGGTCTTAGAGTTCGTAAGCCAACCAGCAAGTGTCTGTAAGCGAGGTTAGAAGTTAATTGCTATGTTGCTTTTACAGATACTGTCCTCAGGGGAGGTTTCTAGTGATCCATGGTCAAGTAAATAGAGCATCGGCTTGGTTCTGGTGCGGTTCAGCAAGGGTTGTACCGAGCATGGAAGACAGCGTCATAGGGTAAGATAACGGGGGTGTCCAAGAGCAGACGTGCAGGGGAGGGAGGGAGAGATAGGTAGGAGGAGAGAGGCAGACATCGTCAGTAGTGATCAAACAGGAGCGCATTGTTCATTAATTTGGAGGAGTTGAAGTAGGTAGTTAGACCGAAGTCAGGCTTCCTGCTCCGGGTCAGGTCCAGGGTTGTGGTCTACCTGAGGCTCGTCCGGGGCCGGTGCTGCCTGGTCTTGTCTTCTGCGACGAGATGGGGTGGTATTTGGTCTTCTTCACGGTGTATGTAAGTCAGCATCATGAGGAAGTAATTCCGCCCACATTGCTGGGATTGAGAATTCCCGGTACCATTCAGGGACCGGGATAGGTCTCATGTTAACATGTTCAAAGAAGTGGGGTAGATCAGCTGGAGTTTGCAGGACAAAGGTTCGGCCCTGAACGGTGACGGAAAGTCCAAAGGGAAAGCGCCACTTATAGACAATGCGCCTTTCTCTGAGTGCTGTGAGTATGGGGCGTAGGGCTCTTCTGTGGTTCAAGGTTATCTGGGAGAGATCTTGGAATATTTTAATTTCCGCTCCGTTTAGAGTGATTTCCTGTTGGTCACGGGCACGGATGACTACCTCTTCCTTCCGTTTGTAGTCCATAAAACAGCAAACAATATCTCTCGGTGGGTCTCCCTCTCTCCCCCTGGGACGTAAGGCCCTGTGGGCCCGCTCAAACTCAACCGGTGCATCTTGGGGTCTTTCCAGAACATTGTTGACTAAGGACTGGAGAGCCAGGGGGATTTGATCGTGTTCGATGCTTTCGGGAACCCCGCGAATGCGGAGGTTCCTTCTGCGGCCCCTGTTATCGAGGTCCTCAAGTTTCCTCTGCATGTCAATGAGGTGAAAGTGATATCGGGCGCCATGTTCCTGAAGTTCCTGAATATAGGCGTCGTGACGACCGGCTGCTCTTTCGACTTCCTCGAGTCTGTCATTGACCCCTCTGAGTTCGTCCTTAAGGTCGGATACTGCGTCCGACAGAGCTCCCTTAATGTCAGATGCGAGGGATTGGAGGTCAGTGATCTTGGGCATCTGGTTTATGAGGGTGAGCAGTGTTTCCTGATCTGCAGGTGATTTATTCTTCTGAGAGCTTTCAGATTGTCTGCGGGCCATGGCGGATGGTGATGAGTGGGATGTAGAGGGTTCCGGAGCAGATGGGGGTAGTGTGCGGAAAAGTTCGGGGAGATTACGACCCGGTTGAGAGTAAGGGGGCGTTAGAGAAGGGTAGTTGACGGCCGATCTTGCCCATCACAGAGTCATTTATATAGTATGTTTCCAATGTAAGATGCTGCCCTCTCCGCGTTGCCACAGGCCTTGGATTATTTAGGCATCTTTACTCATGTCCAACAGGGGATGTATTGAGGCCACTTTAATGGGTGACTGCCTTCACAGAGCCGGGTCCCGCCAAATACGGGTCCTGGGGTCCAGATCGGTGGAGTTTGGGGGTCAGGAGGGGTATAGAAGGCCCCAAGGGTAGCCCGCCAGCAATTACGTGGCCTGTTGTGGTCCAGATGGCCTGGCTGTGTGCTGCGGCCTAGCCGCGGATGAAGCCGCGGACTAAATTCCCGGGTGTTCATTCGGGAACGTGCCGATTTTGGGCCCAGTCTCTAGGGCAGGCTAGTGGGAGCCTCAGGGTCTCTGTATCGGGGCTCGGAGCCGCGGATTAGCCGCGGGATGGTTGTAGAAAGCGGCCGCGACCTAGGCCGCAAATGAAGCCGCGGCCTAAATTTGTGGGGCAGCGGAGGTCGGGCACCAGCAGCCGCGATTTTTGGACCGGGGTGAAGAGGAAAGCGTGGGGGAGCCTCCTAGGTGGGTATAGGTAGCTCACCTGTCTTCAAAAGGGTCGGATGCCTTCTGATTGTCTCTGGGGGATCAGAGCTCTCCCATGTCACGTCCTCAGTCCACCACGTCCAAGCCACGCCCCTCATCAACGTTTTTTTTTATCTTAATGCATTCTATACACTAAGGTAAAAAAAAAACTTCCACTAGCTGTTACCCTCACCCCCTCCCTAAACACTTACCTGCATTCTACATTGATTCAGCACTGTACCCGTCTGTAGCTCTTCTTTCTCCTCTCCCTGCTCTCACATGCTTCATTCAAAGCAGGAGGATCCATTGAACTCTGCTGCTGTCAGTCAAATTCAAGGAGGACGGCGTGGAGGGGTTGTGCCTTAGTTTGCACACAGCCCAGGTCGAGTGCCCACAAAACCCACAGTTTGTTTTGCAGAAGAGAAGGATTGGAGAGCACCATTAGGGGACCCCAGAAGAGATGGTAAGGAGCCACTCTGTGCAATATCATTACCCAGAGCAGGTAAGCATAAACCTCTTTTTTATTTTAATTTAAAAAAAATGACTTTACAACCGCTAATAATGCTATAGGCTATACTGACAGATTTGTTTGTACGCACAAGCCGATACCTGAGTGTTTTTTTACCCTGAGCATAAAGCAGGGAAGCTACTGTACATTCATGTTTGGGTAAGCACAGTCATTGATGTTCATATGGGACCCTTTGTAATTTAAATGCTTAGGCTGCATATAGAGCACTGCATGTAGGTCAACAGTTTGGAAGTATCAATGTGAATGCAGATGACATATATGGATACTCTCTATCTCAATTTTTAAGAGTATCACTGTTTAGTTACATCCAACTCCTTTTTTGTTCATAAGAGAGTTATAAAGTTATGTTTTTTTATTTAACAGTTGGCATATTATAACTGAGCTGTCATGTGGGAATTAGGTGGTTGGTGGAGCATGTTTTGATACTTATATTTTGATATAATAAAATTATAGTTTGAAGTGGTATCCTTCTTCACTATTTACTTTTCTTGTATTTACAGATATTATATATATGATGATGTCTGCTCCAGACATAAGGAAAACCCCTGTTTAATAAATCAAATATTTTTCTTGAGTTTTGAAGTCCTCCAATGTGCTATTGATATCATTCAGCAGCTAAAAGTAAAATGAGAAAAATACAGAAATATAGGTATTTTTTAATGCATCAGTATTTGGGTCAAGAAAGTGTATTGTATTCTGTAAGACTCATATGAAATATATTCTAAATTGATAGCACAGTCTTACTTAGTTACTCCAGATTCCATCAAGATGTTTATACAAGTGACTTATGCAGAGACTTTTAGAATAATGTTCCAGGTTGCTTGATCTCCCTCTTCTGCCAATCTATCTCTAAGGCGTTGTGTCTAATCTTCCCTTAGGATAGTTGGCAAAATAGTAGTTTAAAAATAAATAAGCTCCATATGCACAAGAAAATAACCACCTAGAATGTGCAGTCCTGAATCATTTTGAATTAGACTGAACATCATTTCTTCAAGTATAGCTACACAAAACATGTAACAAAACAGGAAAAAGAGATTTAAAGCTGCCACAGGAACCACAGTAAAAAATAATACGATTATTTTTAAAATAAAAATTTTGCTGAATGTTTTTAGTACCGCATGTATAGGCTCCTTAGAATATATTTTTAACACAGAGATCAGAAGTAATGGAAAGGAAAATATTTAATATAATAATGTCTCCATTTATTTTAACTTAAAATTATATGGATTTAACAAAGGAAGTTAAACTGTATATATAAACGAAAAACATAGTAAACAAAATATATTTTTCAGTATGTTAGGCATTATGTATCTCTGTATAGCGTTTTCTCAAGCAAATAATGTTTTGGTGAATCTGTTGCAAACTTTTTTACCTGGAGATCCAGCCAGCAACAGAACTTCCTATTTCAGGCTGACAACGTTAACCTCTTTCCTCACAATTAACAGTTGTCAGTCCACCATGTGTGCTACTTCAGTTGGCCATTGTGCTGCCTATCAGCATCACAATGCTACCTTTAACTGTAAGGCAATGGCTTAGCACTGTTAAGCTTGGCACACATTAATCAAAATTCAGCCCGCTCACCAAGGACCGGCAGAATTTCAAACCATGTATGGGCAGTCTGATTGTACCAAGGTCGATCCACCCATATTACACACTTCCATCAAAAAAAAAATATAAATCATTTCTACTCTGTTCCTTTTGTTCAGTCTCACTGATCTTGAAATGCTTCTGCATAACAGACTTCACCTCTCCTGATGCTGAGTTTCTTCTACAGGTACAGACATCCTCTCTACCTGCAGAGGTCATGGCCAGATGTGCCTGCAGGTATGGGCATGTAAAAAGTATGTTAGCTCATGGGTCAATTTGTCTTTGCATCTCAGATTGAATTTAGTTTCTGACTTTGCTTGTCCTTATATATATTTTCCTCCTGCTCACCAGATAATCCAGTGCTTAAGTTCCTGGGGCACCTGAATACCAATTAAATGTTCTTGAGAAAATCACCTTACTTACCCTATCCCTTCATCTCATAGGTTCTCCCATGCTATAAAACTCGTTCCTGTACCCTTTTTCTTCTCTATTCTCCAGTGCTCAGGCATTATTAAAACATATGCAGAGCCCATAGCCCCGCACTGGATATGAGGACAGTCCACTGCCCAGTGTAGGAAAGTGTTGTCTGACAGGCAGCAGAGGATTGGGTAAACAAAGCTGTCTTCCTGTCCTCAAAACTAAAGGAACATTTAACCCTTGCAGGGCAGTCCCATGGCAAGGAAAGATTTTTACTTTTCCTTGAGTTGGGATTTAACCACTTGCCATCCAAGCAAATTCTGGCATTTCTCTTGCGTAGCAATTTTTCAAACACAACTTTTGGGGAAAAAAACACTTTCATGAATTTAAAAAAAAAAAAAAATATTTACCCAATTTTTTTGTATAATGTGAAAAATTATGTTAGGCTGAGTAAATAGATACCAAACATGTCATGCTTTAAAATTGCACACACTCGTGGATTGGCACCAATCTACAGTACTTACAAATCTCCATAGGATATGCATTAAACATTTTTACAGGCTACCAGTTTAGAGTTACAGATGAGGTCTAGCACTAGCAATATTGCTCTTGCTCTAAGGACTGCAGCGGTACCTCACATGTGTGGTTTGAATGCCATTTACATATGCAGGCAGGACCTACATATGAGTTTGCTTCTGTGTGCGAGCATGAGGGGATGGGGGCGCTTTACATTTTTTAAATTGTTTATTTAATTTTTAATTTTTATTTTTACACTTTCCCTTTAAATTTTTATTTTTGGATCACTTTTATTCCTAATACAAGGAATGTAATCATCCCTTGTAATAGAAACAGGGCATGACAGGTCCTCTTTATGGAGGGACCCTGGGTTTATAAGTCCTCACCTCTCTATGATAGAAATCCTGAGATAAAAAATAAAATCTATCTTAGGCTTTCCAGCAAAAAAACAATGGCAATGATTACATCCCCCAGAGCCAGAAGTGATGTAATGACATCACTTTCAGTCTTCGAGGGTCATAGAGATGGCCAGGGACCATGTTGTTTGGTAAATCTGGTACAGCTCTGCATAGAAAACAATTTGCTTCCAGTTTTTTTTGTCAAAGCTTAATTAACCACTTCAGCCCCGGAAGGATTTCCCATGTTAGGCCCAGAGCACTTTTTGCGATTCAGCACTGCGTCGTTTAACTAACAATTGCGCGGTCGTGCAATGTTGTACCCAAATGAAATTTGCATCTTTTTTTCCCACAAATAGAGCTTTCTTTTGGTGGTATTTGATCACCTCTGCGTCATTTCTGATCACCGCTATAAACAAAAATAGTGACAATGTTGCAAAGAAAACCCCAATATTTCTTACTTTTTGCTAAAATACAATTCCAAAAAAAATATACAAAAACAAATGAATGCATTGGTTTTAGCCGATTTATATTCTTCCTCATATTTTTGGGGAAAAAAAAAATCGCAATTGGCATTTATTGCCTTGTTTACAAACCATGAGAATTAAATTCTGGCATTTTTGCAATTTTTTTTTTATTGGTAATGGTGGTGATCTGCGATTTTTTTTTTTTCAAAAAGTTTTATTAATGTAGAACAAGTACAAGGGAATAAATGTACAGAAATCAACATAAATGCTAGATAGATCCAGAATGTAACAGGTCTATGAGTTAGGCCAATATAGTCACAGATAATAGAACTGGGTACAGTCACTAGGCACAGTGAAAGCTCATATTTAGATAATTGAAGGACATCAAGAAGCAACAAAGGTGTAAAATCCTCTAAGAGATCACCTCCTAGTCCAGATGCCCCACTGGGAACAATCTGCACCTGGACCAGGGGTTGCATGTAAAGCAGAACATTATCCCAAGTTTCCGGTTGAGGGTACGTCCTGGCACTGGTAGCTCGGGGTGACCGTGTCAGTAACTGTGTATTAGTAGGCTTCCAGATGAAAAAAAAGGGGGGAGATAAGTTGGGTGAGAGTCTTAGCCTGTACATAGGCCAGACTCTACCTTTTGGCTGGAGGGTATTAGGGTATAGCAAAGTGTTGACCTGATCGATCTAGGGGAGTAGTTGTGTCTATCTAGACTCGAACTGTAACAGGTGTAGGGGGAGGGAAAGAAAGGGGGAGGTAAGGAGAGGGGGAAGGTGAGGCGAAAGAAGGGGGGTGGGGATGAGGGAGAGGGGGGTGTCCCGGGGAGACTTCACTGCTCCTATCAGTGGCACTGTAGAACACAGTGAGAGAATAAGAGTGATGGCTGAGTGAGGGTGGGATCAATGTCGTTCAAGGAGTCAGGAGACGGTGGTCAAAATTGGAGGGGATAAAATGGTCCATCCAGGGTTTCCATAGTCTCTCTTGGAGCTTGGTTTTGTCTAAAATGATAGCTTCCACTCGAGCGTGGATCATGCCTCTTGTGACCCTGTTTTTAGTTTCAATTATTTTGAGGAGCGGGGTTTTCCAGGCTTTTGCTATTGTTTGTTTTGCTGCGGTTGAGACCTGCAAGAGAAGTTTGAATTGGGTCTTCGAGATGTTATCAGGTTTTTTGTTCAGGAGGGCGACCAGTGGGTCGGGGGGAGGGGAGTTTCAAACAATTGAGACAAAATTTGGAAGACTTGGTCCCAGAAAGCTTTCACTAGGGGGCATGACCACCAGATATGGAGGTGGGTACCAGCCTCAGAACAGCCTCGGAAGCAGAGAGGGGAGTATGCCGGGGCATATTTTGCAATACGGGCAGGAACATCTCATGAGTACCTTGTAGTTTGTTTCCATGGCTACTATGGACTGAGAGGACAATTTAGTGGCTTCCCAGATATCTGCCCATTCTTTTGGGTCTAATTGTGTCTCTAAATCCTTCTCCCAGTTGACAACGTAGGTCGTGGAGGGGTGATCTGCGATTTTTATCCAGACTTTGATATTGGGGGGGACACGTCGGACATTTTTGACACTTTTTTGGGACCAATGACATTTATACAGCGATCAGAAATTTAAATATTCACCGATTACTGTATAAATGTCAGTGGCAGTGAAGGGGTTAACCTGCAGGGGGCAGTGAAGGCGTTAACTGTGTTTCCTGGGCGTGTTCTAACTATGAGGGGGCTGGACTACCATGGGCATAAGATATCTAACTGATCCCAGTGACAGGGATCAGTAGATCTTTTAAATGCCCACTGATTACATCGGCGGTTCCCCCTTCTTTCTCTCTGCCAGGTCATCGTGGCTCGTCGGCGGACATCGGGTCCGCCCGAGCTGGGGCACACTCCTGCAGAGTGCGGCGGTCATGAGAGCATATAGATGCCAATTTGCGGAATAGAGCCACACTGCTGCAGTAAATGTATGTGAGCCGGTACGGAACCAGTTAAACAAGCTAAAGCTAGAAGCTGATTGGCTACTATGCACAGCTGCACCAGGTTTTGCACTCTCCAGTTTTAGTAAATCAACCCCATTTTGTTTTGTTTTGTTTTTTTGTCTTGGATGTAAAAAAAAAAAAGGCACCCTACAAGATGAGGTCTTGTTAGTAATAAAAAGTTATCTGCTGCAAGAGCAGTAATACTAAAAAAGTGTAAATCCAGCTAATTACTGAATGTGACAGAAGTAACCCAGCATGTTAAAGCGGATTTCCACCCAAAAGTGGAACTTCCTCTTTAAGGGGAGGTAATCCCCTGACATGCCACAATTGGCATATCATTTTTGGGAGGGCAGCTGGGACCCAGTTTTGACAGGGTCCCGGCTGCACTTCCTGTCCTGGTGCCGCAGAACAGGAAGGAAGTTCACCTTCCCCTTCCCACCCAGCGATCTACTGGGACATGTCACAGGTCCCAGAAGATACGCCAGACATTCACAAAGCACAGAGAGAATTGCACATGCACCGTGTGTGCCCGACCTTGAAGCTAAAGCCGGGCACTCACACTTATGATGCCGGCACCACCGAGGAGAGGGGGAGAGGAGCGAGCCTTTGGGTGGCCGCATCGCTGGAGCTGGGACAGGTAAGTGTCCGATCCACTTTTTGTAGCTGCTGACTGTTAACTGGGTGGAACTCCACTTTAACAAAATCTATAAGTCTGAGCAAATTTTAGCCTATAGGGATGGTAGATCCCTACAGTTCAATTCCCAATGGCAACCTTGGTGCTCGGTCTATAATGTATCTTGAAACGTTGCTTAACTTAATGACACCATTATGGCATGTTCCATTGTTCCAATGTTACAATACAGTTCTGTATTAGGTATTCTCGGTTCCTTGATCTTTTTTAGATTGATTCTTTGTTGGCTTTAAGGTTTTGGCCACTAGTCTGGTGAAACTAGCCTCTATCAGTTTTTCTTGATACTTCATAGGTATGATGTCTTCATGTCTTTCATGAATAGAGTTGAGCCGACACCTGGATGTTTGAGTTCGGGTTTTTGTGGAAAAGTTTGGGTTCGGTCCGAACTTGACCCCGGACCCCGAACCCCATTGAAATCAATGGGGACCCGAAATTCTGGGCACACAAATGGCTGTAAAAAATTCCTGGAAAGTGCTAGAGGGCTGCAAAAAAAACTAGCCTCTATCAGTTATTCTTGATACTTCATAGGTATGATGTCTTCATGTCTTTCATGAATAGAGTTGAGCCGACACCTGGATGTTTGGGTTCGGGTTTTTGTGGAAAAGTTTGGGTTCGGTCCGAACTTGACCCCGGACCCTGAACCCCATTGAAATCAATGGGGACCCGAAATTCTGGGCACACAAATGGCTGTAAAAAAGTCCTGGAAAGTGCTAGAGGGCTGCAAAAGGAAGAAGAGTGGGGGTAAGAGTAGGACAAGTGCCCTACAAAGAAATGGGGATAGGGAAATAACAATAATCTGTCCCTTACAGCACTAGCAGCATCCTCTCCCTATACTAGCCTGAGAGCATATGACATGCAGCACTACGTGACTCCAGCTCATACAGAGGCTGGGTCACATGATGCACTGGCCAATCACAGCCATGCCATTAGTAGGCATGGCTGTGATGCCTTTTAAGGGCAAACCAGTGAAACGCTTGTTGATTGGCTGCCCTGCAGCTATTCAACAAGCGGGAAAAAAATACCAGAACCCAAACCCAAACTTTTTTCAAAGTTCGGGTTCGGGTCCCGAACACCGCAAAGTTTGGTACTAACCCGAACTTTACAGTTCAGGTTCGCTCAACTCTATTCATGAATAATTGAGTACTGAAGCTAATCTGGATGTAAATATGCAATAAGATCCAGTACCATATCATTGCTTTTGCGGACGCGACCTACATATAAGTTTGCCTCTGCATGGGAGCATGAGGGGATGGGCTGCTTTACAATTTTTTTTATTGTTTATTTATTTATTTATTTTTTGCACTTTCCCATTAATTTTTTTATTTTTGGATCACTTTTATTCCTAATACAAGGAATGTAAACATCCCTTGTAATAGGAATAAGGCATGACAGATCCTCTTTATGGAGGGATCCTGTGTTTATAAGTCCTCACATCTCTTCTCAATGATGGAAAGCCTGAGATAAAAAAAAAAAATAAATCTTAGGCTTTCCAGCAAAAAAAAATGGCAGTGTTTACATCCAGCCAGAGCTGGAATTGATGTCATGATGACGCTTTCAGCCACCAAGGGTCATAGAGCTAGTCAGGAGCCAGCACTATGGTAAACTGCTGGATTCATTCTCTGGCTCCCCAATCACACATGAGAGACCAGAGAAGCACCAGAACATGAAGCCACCTGTAAAAGCAAACAATGGGCTAAACAGCTGCTAAGATGGTCTTTACACTGTAGGGAATCGTTGACTGAAAAAAATATATCTGGATGATGCCTGTAGCTGCAGGCATCATCCAGATATCTTCACTCAAAGTAAATGATGTCATATGACGTCTACCAGGGGGAAGTGATTAAGTACCTGAGGATTGAAAATTCTGAATGCAGCATTACTCTGCATAAAGTTCATACCCCAGGGTACTCACATTTTATAAAAAAAAAAAAAAAATAACAGTTTTTAACAAAGGTGTCCTTTCAAAGGTATCTATTTTTTCATGTAGTCCATGGCCAGCTCTAATAAGACTTTTTGAATTATGCTCTTGCACTATATGAATATATTGTGTGACCCGCAATTCAATATCCCCTGAAGAAGGATGGCACACGGCTGAATTCAGAAACATGTTGGGATAAACAAGATGCACTTACTTCACTGATCCTACAATGCATGTGTATGAGTGCAATTGGGTCAACATATTGTGACATATTTATATTTATACCTGTTTGCAGCACTACTATACTGTCTTTTATATAACTTTGTCTATGTATCATAGGGTGTTTCACTCCCCTGATATTTTTTTATCTTGTTAATATTAATAAAAAATGTATTTTTTTATATCCATACTACTCCTTTTTGCCCTAATCTCTGCAGATATAGTCCAGGTGTTAGAGAGAGACTTGGATGTCTTCTGCTGTTTCCGCGGTGGTGCGCGCGCCTGTGCGCGTCCGTGCGCACGCCCGCGCTCCCGAAACGGTGCCAAACTGCCTATTTATGCCTGTGAGGCCCTGCAATCTGTGCTGTCCATTCTACAGCATTGGGGTGTGTTCCGGAGAGCTACCTGTATTTTGAATCTGTATCCTGATCTGTTCCTGTGACCCGGCTTGTTTGACCTTGATTGACTTCCACCTGCACCGACCCCCAGCTTGCCCACAACGATTCTTCTGCTTGACCCCTTGTACCTCGCTGCCTGCTTGTTAACGACCCTGCCTGCACCCGACGACCCTTCTGCCTGCTCCTTCAACCAGTTGCCAACCTCAGCCTGCCTCACTACTCTACAGTTGCACGAGCCGCTGACGGACCCATCTCACCATCAGTGTTCCAGTCCAGCCCTCATGCCCCTCTGTGCTCTGGAACCCTCTGTCTGCTCTATCAGGAGTTCCCGAACCAGGGTCATAAGAGTGGTTGCTTCCTGCACAAGACAGACTCCACCATCAGGTGCATGACACCAGGGGAGTCATTATGATTCAGCCCATGTGCTGAATATTTCTTCTCTACATCTAGTATTTTGTATGCCCTCCATGATTTGTAAGGACAGCACCAAGTCTTCTAGGCATGGAATGACTTTTAGAGTCTGGATGCTGGATGGAGAGTGACGCTCAGATTATCTCTTCAGAATTCCACATAGATGTTCGATTGGGTTTAGATCAATAGACATACCTGGCCACTGAATCACTTTCACCCTGTTTTTCTTCAGAAATGCAACAGTGGCCTTAAATGTGTGTTTTGGATCGTTATTATGTTGGAAAAGTACACGGTGACCAAGGACACGGAGTGATGGTAGCATCTTCTCTTTCAATATAGAGCAGTACATCTGAGAATTCATGATACCATCAATGAAATGCAACTCCTCGACCGCAGCAGCACTCATGCAGCTCTACAGAAGGACACTGCCACCACCATGTTTCATTGTAGGCACCATGCATTTTTCTTTGTGCTACTCACCTTTGCAATGCCATACAGTTTTGAAGCCATCAGTTCCAAAAACATTTATCTTGGTCTCATCAATCCAGAGTACAGAGTCCCAGTAGTCTTCTTCTTTTTCAGCATGGGCCCTGGCAAATTCTAGGTGGGCTTATTTGTGCATTGGGTTTAGGAGAGGCTTCCTTCATGAACGACACCCATGCATGCCATTCCCCTACAGTCAGGCCCAGACTGGCCATAGGGTAGACCGGGCCGCCCACTCCAAGGCCTATTGATATCCAGGCCGCACAGCGGGAGGTAAGCGGCATTCGTGGCCTGGATAGGGTCAACAAAGGCCGCGGCCGCCGCTCACCTCCCGCTGTGTGGCCGTGCCTGTCTTCTCCGATGTGATGGCTGCATGGGCTGAGCTGTGTGTCTTTCTCACACACAGCTCAGCCTCAGCGCCAACGCTGGCAGTTCCGCTCTCTTCCTCCCACCCCTCCTGTGACTCCTGGGTTGAACCCAGAAGAGGAAAACTGGAGACAGCCTGTGGCTGAGCCTCAATCCTGGGGTGAGTAATCTCACCCTGTCTCCCTCCTCCAGTCCCACTGCATAAAACTAATTTAAGGGGGGGTTTCTGTGTGGACTCTGATGTAAGGGGGGTTCTGTGTGGATTCTGATGTAGG
>BLSH010057935.1:52548-73165 GCA_018402905.1 Glandirana rugosa
TAAAGTCGCCTGTACAGCCTGATAAAACTGTGAAAAAACCCTGGTAACCGTAAATATGTCGCTAGTCACGATATTTTTACGTGACTAATGACACATTTACGGTAACCGTCACTTCCCCAATTTGACGTCCCCCGCGCGATTCCCAATTGATACAAGGGACCCGCACAAGATTGACATCCCCCCGAACGGATAGACCCCTTCCCTTCACCAGTGTCGGAAGTGCATTTCCTTCCGACACTAGTGTCGGGAAGGGGGAGTGTGTCTCGCCCAAAAAAGTGTCAAAATAGTCCGACATGTCCGCTGAAATATCGCAGTACCGCAAAAAATCGCAGATCGCCGCCATTACTAGTAAAAAAACAAAAAAAAAAAAAACCCCAAAAATGAATTCTCATCATCTGTAAACGCGACCACTTTTGCGCAAACCAATCAATAAATGCCGATTACGATTTTTTTTATCGCAAATATGAGGAAGAATATAAATCGGCCAAAAACTGTGAAAAAAAATGTTTTTTTATTTTTTTTTTTTGGATTTGTATTCTAGCAAAAAGTAAGAAATTTGGGTTTTTTTGCAAAATTGTCGCTCTTCTTTTGTTTATAGCGGCGATCAGAAATGACGCAGAGGGGATCAAATACCACCAAAAGAAAGCTCTGTTTGTGGGAAAAAAAGGACGCAAATTTCGTTTGGGTACAACGTCGCACGACCGCGCAATTGTCAGTTAAAGCGACGCATCGCCGAATCGCAAAAAGGGCTCCGGTCCTAAAGCAGCAAATCCTTCCGGGGCTGAAGTGGTTAACACATATTGGTTGCAAGCAATGGCCTGCATTTTGTGGGAGTATTTTGTAGTATAGTGTCCCATAGAAAATGTTGATTCGGAAAGGAAAGTAAAGGTTTTCTGACAAATCTGTTGGGGTGTACATATTTATGCTGGACATTTTCACTTAGGGGTGTACTCACTTTGTTGCCAGTGGTTTACACATTAATGGCTGTGTGTTGAGTTATTTTGAGGGGACAGCAATTTTACATTGTAGCAAAGTGTAATTTCTTCAGTGTTGTCACATGCAAAGATATAATAAAATATTTACAAAAATGTGAGGGGTGTACTCACTTTTGGGAGATACTGTACATATACTGTACTATATATATGTTGGAAGATTAGCTTGTGTGGATTACCTTTCCTGGGAAGAAGGCAGCTTGAAGGCAAACTTTCTTAAAATCTGTCAGGTTGCCAGTTTTATTTGGTAAAAGGTTGCAAATCATAAAACAAACAAAATAGCAAAACAAAACCTTGCCGTCCAGCGCTAAACTACTACAAAACAGGATACATCTCTATATGATGTCGGGCTTGTCCTTTACATCTCCAAACAAGCAAATGCAAACCTTTTCTCTTGCAGTCCTTAGAGCAACCAACTCTCAAGGCGTAGCTCTTTCAGAGTAATTCTACTGAGTCCCAGGCCAGAGCACAGGTGAGATCTCTTCCTGGTCATTTAATGCAGCTGAAGAGGGATTTGGGTGGACCAGAAACTCCGGGCCGGAACCAGCTCTACCATGCTGGCCGGCAAAACCCGGTTTGGTTTCCGGCTGAGGCATACAACCAGGTGCTCCTCCCCATCCCTGATCTGGGACAGTACAGCCCCTAGACCCCCATCAAAGGCATCACTCTGCACCATGAAGTCCTTGGTCACCAGCACCGGTTGTACACAGTGGGCTTGTTTCTACTTCTGAAATGCCTTCTCGGCTTTGGGGTTCCCCTTCACCATGACTGGCCCCCTACCCCCTGTCAGGTCCATCAGGGGGGTGGCAATGGTGGCAAAGTCTGGTATGAAGCACCTAGAGTACCCCATGATCCCCAGGAATGCCCGCACCTACTTTTTAGTTAGGGGTTGGGGGCCACTTTTGGATTGCCTCTAGTTTTTTGGTCTGCAGTTTAACGAGTTCCCAACCAATAATGTGGCCAAGGTATTTGGCCTGCTCTAGACCAATGACACACTTTTTGTGGTGGGCTGTGAGACCTGCTTTCCTAATGGAATCCAAACACCGCTTGCACTCGGGGCAAATGGGATTCCCAATCAGGACTGTGGATGACCACATCATCCAAGTAGGCAGCTGCATTGGGGCGATGTGGCCTCAACGTTTTGTCCATCATCCTCTGGAATGATGCAGAACCCCATGAAGGCCAAATGGCATTCATTTGTACTGGCAGGAGCCCTCTGGAGTAGAAAAGGCCACTTTCTCCTTGGCTGACAGTAGCCCTTAGTTAAGTCCAGAGTTGTTATGTACCAGGTCTCTCCCAAACGATCTACAAGTTCGTCGACCCGAGGCATCGGGTATGCATCAAATTTGGACAAGCTATTCAGTCTTCTAAAATTGGTACAGAACCGAACCAGGCACTGTGGGACTCCTCTATCACATCCAACTCTAATATGTTCTGTATCTCCTTTGCCACTGCCTCTCGCCTAGCCTCAGGAATTCTGTATTCTGTCACATTTACTCGAACACCTGGCTCTGTGAGTATGTAATGTTGAATCACTGTGGTCAGTCTGGGCAAAGAGGAGAAAAAGTCTCTATTTTTGTTCACAATCTCTTTTACGTTCTGTTGTTGGGCTAGTGACAAGGATTCTGTCAGGGGGACGTCTGGAGTCATTGGTACCCTATCTTTTTGAGGAGGTGGTATGGCCAACAAAGTCTCTCTGTCCTTCGATGGTTTTAAGAGGTTAACATGATAAATTTGTTCAGGCTTCCTTTTCCCTGACTGGTAAACTTTGTAGTTTACTTCCCCTACTCTTTCCTTAATCTCAAAGTGACCCTGCCATTTTGTGAGGAATTTACTTTCAACAGTGGGGACCAGCACTCTGTCCCTGGGGTTGAAAGTTCGGGTCTTAGCACCCCAATTATAAACCTTTCTCTGAGCCTCCTGGGCTTGCTCCATATGTTCTCATACCAGGGGCAGGACTGCTGCAATTCGATCCTGCATCAAGCAGATATGCTCAATGACGCTTCTATGAGGGGTTACCTCTCCTTCCCATGTTTCTTTGGTGACATCTAACAGTCCCCGGGGATGTCTACTATACAAGAGTTCAATTGGGGAGTACCCCGTAGATGCCTGCGGAACCTCTCGTATGGCAAACATGAGATAATGTAAGCAACATATCCAATCTCTCCTAGCTTTTTCCACTACCTTTTTCAACATGCTTTTGAACATTTTATTAAACTTCTCCACACCTCTGACCTCACTGATCCGACCCTGATGGATCAAACAGCTTCTCATAACCACCTAAGACTGCTCAGAGGAAATCCAGCTTCATATCATGGAAAAACGAACTCCAACATATATGAAAAAATAATAAAGAATCTAGTGCTCTCTTTTCATGGAAATGATTTTGACAGGTTGCCAATGTTTATCTCAGAAAACACAAGAGTCAGGCTCCACGAGATGTTAATTTCCAAGAGTAAAAGAAGCCAAATAATGCCTTTCCATTAGTATATGACACACTGATGTATATGTTGGAGTTCATTTTCCCATGATATGAAGCTGGATTTCCTCTGAGCCATCTTAGGTGGTTATGAGAAGCTGTTTTATCCATTAGGTTTGGATCAGTGAGGTGAGAGGCAAGTCTAGCCTTTAGTGGATGGGAGCTGTCACATTTTATCACCTGTGTGCCCCTACCTGCACTTACTTCACAGAGGTATGTTTTAAATTGATGGACGTTCCTATGCTCTAGATTGATGGATCATTTTATGTATATTGTTTATTTATTCTAGCTCTGCACTTTTATCATGTTTTATTTTTATTCAAGGTACCACATTCTGTTCACTCTCACGGTCAGAGTCATAGACATTTTCGGGGTCATTAGCCATGAGCTGGGAGCTATCTTCCAGCTCCTCTAGCTCCCCAACCATTACAGGAAAAGGAAGAGGGTCTCCTCCTTCCTTGGTCCCGCCACCAGTCTCCCCTTCCATTTGGCAAAAAGGGTCTGGCGAGAGTTCCCGTGCTTCCTCAGCAGGGGGAGCTCTATCCTCCAGACACTCTGTATCTTCCCATAACCTCAAAAAATGGGGAAAATCCCTCCCCACTAGGGTTGCATGAAGCAGGGAAGGTACCATCCCCAATGAATGGGTCACCCTGCCCCAAGAGGTGTCAATCTCAATCACCGCCATCTGGTAGTCACAAGTGTCCCCAAGATTGCAAATGACCCCAACAGTGCTAGGGTGTAACCTTTCAGGATTTACACAGTTGCTTTTGAACAAAGTTGTCACACTACCAGTGTCAAGCAGTGCAGTGACTGGTTTCCCATCAATAGAAATCACACACATTTGCTTCTCCATACGAATTAAACATGATGCTGTATAAGCGACCCATGCAAAAAAGACAAAGGCGTCTATAATCGCATTGCATGGGTTCATCATTCAGGGAACAATTGGCAGCAATATGGCCCAATGCATGGCATCGGTAGCACTGTGTGTGCTCTATACCCAGTCCTCTCAAGGGTCCTCAAGACCTTCCTGGATTTTTTGGCCAGTCTCCAGGTCTAGAGCCCATAGTCTTGTTAGTCGTTACATCAGTCTTATTAATCTTCCTGACACCCATGAGCGTTAGGACAGTCTTACCGTATCTGCTGGGGAGCCTTTCACCCCTAGAGACACCAAAGTGGGGAGCAGATGGGTTCAACAAGTCCTCAGCTGCTGTGTATCTCTCCACGAGGTCCACCAGTTGGTTGGCGGTCTTCCTTAAAGCAGCAGGGAGCGCACGTAGAGAGCGGTCCATGACCAAGCGCTTCACAACCTGAGGACTTGGCAAAGTCTCCGGCTGTAGCCACTTCCTGGTGAGGTGGACCAGGTCGAACTTTTGCGAGCGGGGTGGCTTGTCGGTGCAGTAGGTCTACTGATGCACCTATTGAGCCGGGACAGCCATGTGACCCCTAGGTGTGCAAGTATCTCTGCCTTTAGAGTCTCATAGTCCTGGGCCTTATCTAGGCTTTTTGGGTTCACCGGTCAAGAGTGGTGCTAACAGTCCCACCCACTGTTCTTTTGGCCATCCTTCGCGAAGAGCGACTCTTTCAAAAGCCATAAGGTACGCCTCCACGTCATCCGCAGGTGTCATCTTCTGCAGGCGGTAAGAGGCACGTACCAACTTTGGTTCCACTGCCACGGGAGGCGTGGACCCTTTTTTTAACTCCACCAGGGCCTCCATAAACCAGAGATTCATCTCCTGCTGCACTGCCAGGGCCCAGCGATTCGCCTCCTGCTGTGCTGCAGCAGCCTGGCAATTTGCCTCGTGCAGTTGGCAAATTTCCTCCTGCTGTGCTGCAGCGGCCTGGTGACTTTCCTCCTGCTGCACTGCGGCAGCTTGTGCGACTTGGAGGTTGGTCTCCTGCTGAACCACAGTCAGCTGTAGCAAGGCCTTTAACATCTTCTCTATGCTGGAAAGTTGCCCTCTGAACCCACCACATGTGGGAGCTTAGCTCGTGTGGATCTGGCAGGTTACCAGTTTTATTTGGTAAAAGGTTGCAAATCATAAAACAAACAAAATAGCAAAACAAAACCTTGCCGTGCAGGGCTAAACTACTACAACGTATGATACCTCTCTATACGATGTCGAGCTTGTCCCTGACACCTCCAAACAAACAAATGAAAACCTTTTCTCTTGCAGTCCTTAGAGCAACCAACTCTCAAGGTAGCTCCTTCAGTGTAATTCTATTGAATCCCAGGCCAGAGCACAACTGAGATCTCTTCCTGGTCATTTAATGCAGCTGAAGAGGGATTTGGGTGGACGAGAAACTCCGGGCCAGAACAAGCTCTGCCATGGTGACCGGCAAAACCCGGGTCGGACTGTCACTAGTTCATGCCAAGTGAACGACGCATGCGAGGTGACAAATATCGCACGTCCACTATTGTGTCTCGCACTATATATATATATATATATATATATATATATATATATATATATATATTAAAAGAATCAACTATGATATATATCACATAAATCAATAATGTTATGGCTGAATCAGTATTCATCTTAACCACTTTACCTCCGGAAGAATTTCCCAGGTTAGGACCAGAGCACTTTTTGCGATTCGGCACTGTGCCGCTTTAACTGACAATTGCGCGGTCGTGCGACGTTGTACCCAAACAAAATTTGCATCCTTTTTTCCCACAAATAGAGCTTTCTTTTGGCGGTATTTGATCACCTCTGCGTCATTTCTGATCACCGCTATAAACAAAAGAAGAGCGACCATTTTGCAAAAAAACTCACATTTCTTACATTTTGCTAAAATTCAAATCCAAAAAAAAAAATATAACACATATAAAAAGACATTTTTTTTTCACCGGTTTTGGCCAATTTATATTCTTCCTCATATTTGTGATAAAAAAAATCGCAATCGGTGTTTATTGATTGGTTTGCGCAAAAACGGTCGCGTTTACGGATGGTGAGAATTAATTTCTTGGGATTTTTTTTTTTTTTATTTTTTAATAGCAATGGCGGCAATCTGAGATTTTTAGCGGTACTGCGATATTGCAGCGGACATGTCGGACATTTTTGACACTTTTTTGGGACCAATGACATTTATTCAGCGATCAGAAATTTAAATGTCCACTGATTATTGTATAAATGTCATTGGCAGTGAAGGGGTTAACCTGCAGGGGGAGATCTAGGGGTTAAGTGTGTTCCCTGGGTGTGTTCTACCTGTGGGGGGGCTGGGCTAACATGGACATAGGAGCTCTAACTGATCGCAGTGACAGGGATCAGTAGATCTCTTATGTCCCCATTGAAAGAGCCGGGAACTGCCGTGTTTTCATCGGCAGTTCCCCGCTCTTTGGCTGTAGCAGCTCATTGCGGCTTGCCAGCGGACATCGGGTCCGCCCGAGCCGCAGGCACACTCCTCTGGATTGTGTCGGGCATGAGAGCGCGCCGCCGGTTAACTGTGTTCCCTGGGTGTGTTCTAACT
This sequence comes from Glandirana rugosa, assembly GCA_018402905.1. Classification (NCBI taxonomy): domain Eukaryota; kingdom Metazoa; phylum Chordata; class Amphibia; order Anura; family Ranidae; genus Glandirana; species Glandirana rugosa. The sequence continues at coordinate 59,494 of BLSH010057935.1, forward strand.
GTGGAGGGGTTGGGCTACCATGGACATGAGAGATCTAACTGATCCCAGTGACAGGGATCAGTAGATCTATCAAGCCCGCACTGTCAGAATGGGGAACCGGCGTGTTTACATCAGCGGTTCCCCGTTCTTTGCCTGTGGCCGCTCATCGCGGCTCGCCGGCAGACATCGGGTCTGCCCGAGCCGCGGGCACACTCCTCAGGAGTGCGGCGGGCTCGTGCGCGCCCCCTAGCGGCCATTCGCAGATCGCCGTCTTTTTACGGCGATTCGCGGCCAGCGTCCACACTGCCGCTGTAAATATGTAGGCATTGTGGAACTGGTTAAAGTTCTAAAGATAAAGGAAGGTCTTAAGAGATGGAAGAGAATTAAGAATTGATTATAGTTATGATATGAACTGGATATGCATGAACTATTATGTGTCATCAGTATGTCAGTAGAGTTGAGCGATCCCGGACTATAAAGATCGGGTTCGTACCAGACTTTAGGGTGTCCGTGTCCCGTACCCTAACCTGGACATTTGAGAAAAAGTCCGGGTTCTGGGTTTGGGTATTTTTTCGCGCCTTTTGCATAGCTGCAGGGCAGCCAATCAACAAGCGTTTCACTCATTTGCCCTTGGAAGCCATCACAGCCATGCCTACTAATGGCATGGCTGTGTTTGGCCAGTGCATCATGTGACCCAGCCTCTATATAAGCTGGAGTCACATAGTGCTGCATGTCACATCATCTCATACTAGTGTAGGGAGAGGATGCTGCTGCTGCTGCTGTGAGGGACAGATTAGCTTTAGAAAATCATCTCATACTAGTGTAGGGAGAGGATGCTGCTGTGAGGGACAGATTAGCTTTAGAAAACCATCTCATACTAGTGCGTCTACATTGCTGGTTTAAAAAAAAAATATTCTGAATACTACATTTGCAGCCAGCGGTGCATTTCTTGCACAAAAATAAAAAGTGCGTCTACATTGCTGGTTTAAAAAAATATATATTCTAAATACTACATTTGCGGCCAGTGGTGCATTTCTTGCACAAAAATAAAAAAGTGCGTCTACATTGCTGGTTTAAAAAACAATATTCTAAATACTACATTTGCAGCCAGCGGTGCAATTCTTGTACAAAAATAAAAAGTGCGTCTACATTGCTGGTTTTAAAAAAAATATTCTAAATACTACATTTGCGGCCAGTGGTGCATTGCATGCACAAAAAAAAAATGTGTCTACATTGCTGGTTTAAAAAAAAATTCTAAATACTACATTTGCGGCCAGCGGTGCATTTCTTGCACAAAAATAAAAAGTGCGTCTACATTGCTGGTTTAAAAAAAAAAATATATTCTAAATACTATATTTGCGGCCAGCGGTGCATTTCTTGCACAAAATTAAAAAGTGCGTCAACATTGCTGGTTTAAAAAAAAAAAAAAAACAGTACTGCATAGTACATTTGCACCTTTCTGTGCATTTCTTGCACAAAATTAAAAAGTGCGTAAACATTGCTGGTTTAAAAAAAAAAATAGTGCTACATAGTACATTTGCACCTTGCTGTGCATTTCTTGCACAAAATTAAAACGTGCGTTGACATTGCTGGTTTAAAAAAAAAAATAGTGCTACATAGTACATTTGCACCTTGCTGTGCATTTCTTGCACAAAATTAAACAGTGCGTCGACATTGCTGGTTTAAAAAAAAATAAAAAATAGTGCTACATAGTACATTTGCACCTTGCTGTGCATTTCTTGCACAAAATTAAAAAGTGCATCGACATTGCTGGTTTAAAAAAAAAATAAAAAATAGTGCTGCATAGTACATTTGCACTTGCTGTGCATTTCTTGCACACAATTAAAAAGTTCATCTACATTGCTGGTTTAAAAAATAAAATAAATAGTGCTACATAGTACATTTGCACCTTGCTGTGCATTTCTTGCACAAAATTAAAACGTGCGTTGACATTGCTGGTTTAAAAAAAAAAAATAGTGCTATATAGTACATTTGCACCTTGCTGTGCATTTCTTGCACAAAATTAAAACGTGCGTTGACATTGCTGGTTTAAAAAATAAAAAATAGTGCTATATAGTACATTTGCACCTTGCTGTGCATTTCTTGCACAAAATTAAAACGTGCGTTGACATTGCTGGTTTAAACAAAAAAAAAAAAATAGTGTTACATAGTACATTTGCACCTTGCTGTGCATTTCTTGCACAAAATTAAAAAGTGCGTCGACATTGCTGGTTTAAAAAAAAATAAAAAATAGTGTTACATAGTACATTTGCACCTTGATGTGCATTTCTTGCACAAAATTAAAAAGTGCATCGACATTGCTGGTTTAAAGAAAAAAAAAAAATTGTGCTGCATAGTACATTTACACCTTGCTGTGCATTTCTTGCACAAAATTAAAAAGTGCGTAGACATTGCTGGTTTAAAAAAAAAAAAAATAGGATGACAGGGGGGCGTGGCTAGCAAGCGCTCAAGATGGTAGCCTAAGCCGAGAGCTTTCTGCACTGAACAGGGGAAAAAGCGACGACAGAGCCGACCCAGAGCACCATCCACCTGACAAACTGTGCCCCTAAGTGCCGGTTACCGAGAGGAGTCATGCAGCGGAAACTAAAAGAAGACCAGCAGCCACAAAAGAACGGGGATTCCGTGCTGCACCAAACGATCGGGGACTCCACAAAGGTACAACGTGGCGGCCTATATGGTCCTCCCAGACGCTGACTCCGACGAAGGATGGGAGGCTCCTGATCACCTTATCACCCCTTCTGCACGACGCAGCCCGACTACAGCCAGCCCTGCTAAGGCCAGGATGCGCCTGGATGCCGCTCACCAGGACACAGTGAGTAATGGAGATCAGGCCTCAGGACTAGATCATAACCCAGAACACAGCATCGCCTCCTTTCCCACCTCAGGACAGCCGGTCCTGGACACAACTATGAAGGACATGTTACTGTCTTTACAAACATCACTTATGTCAAATATTTCATCCATATTTGTCAAAGTCACAAAAGACATACGCCAAATAGACAACAGAGTCCAACACTTAGAAAAAAAAATGGATGACTGCACTCACACAGTTAACAACCTCGTAGATGCTTATACCGACCAAAAAGAGGATATAGCTTGGATCAGAAACAAACAGGCCGACCTCGAGGACTGCAGTAGATGGAACAACCTAAAACTGTGAGGAGTCCCTGAGTCGGTTCCACCCCAAGGCCTTCTAAAATATGCCACAGATCTATTCTCATCCCTGCTCCCCATGTTGTCCCCGACGGACCTAATTATCAATTGGATACACAGGATCCCTAAGCCCAGCCACATGGAAGAAAATGTCCCCAGAGACGTCCTCATGAGGATACACTTTTTCTCTACCAAGGAACAAATTTTATTCAAAACACGTCAATTGCCCACCTTTCCAGTCCCATATGAAAAGATCCAAATTTACCCTGATCTCTCCAAACACACCCTACAAGCTTGTAGGGAATTAAAGACAGTCACTAAAGCTATATTCAACCACAAGATTTTATACAAATGGCGCCATCCAGCCACAATCCTGACCACGTACAATGGGAATACACACGCCATCTCGTCCTTTGAGAAAGGCATGCACCTTCTTCACCTATGGGGCATCATACCGGAGCCGCCGGGAGATCCTACTTATACATATAAACGTGGAGTCCCACAACCCAAAAGGAAGCACAACAAGACTGTGCGCAACCCAAGTGACAAATGATGCAAGCCTGAGCACAAACACTACAAATCCCCTCGTCAAGCTTAATGCTCGACTTGCCGAACTCAGTAGACTTTACCCCCTTATCCTGAAGCGGCTACCAAGTTAACTCGCCGCACAGTTCCTGTTAAAGTTGCTACTGTTCTTCTGTTCAAACATAATCAATACAAGAAGTAGTGTAATATTCTTTTGTTTCTCCCCTATACACCTCCTCACCTCTTTCTCTTCAGTTTCTTTCCCTCTCCCTTCCCTGTCTATTCTCTTTTCGCAGCTGTCCCAAACAGCTTACCATCCAAGGCCAGATCCAAAGAACTTTTCAGAAACAACCTTCACGTCGCAAGAAGAGGATGCATAAACCCCCAGAAGAGACTCACCTCAGCACCTCCAAGCATCATTATACAGTCTTCAGAACAGTGAGTTGACCTAAGCTACACTCCATCTTATCTATAAACGTAAACGGACTGAATCATCCAGTCAAACGGATCTCTCTTTGGAAAACAGCACTCCAACACAATAGCGACCTACTGTGCGTCCAAGAGACCCACTTCCTAAGAGACCAACACCCAAGATGCACCCACCCCCAGTTCACACAGTATTTTGAGGCCTCCTACACAAAGAAACAGAGATGAATCCTCATAGCCGTTAGGAATACGGTAAACTTTCAACTCCACAAGTCTGTTATTGACCCGGAAGGCCGCTACATAATCCTGGTATGCACAATCAACTCAATAGACTATACCCTAGTCACCCTGTATGCCCCCAACCAGAAACAGATACCTTTTATCAAAGCAACAATCAAAGCTGCGAAAAACTCTAACAAGGCCATCTTCTCCTCTGTGGAGATTTCAACATTGTTCCTGACACAAAGATGGACACCTCAGCTAAAGTTAGAAGATACGACTCCCCATTGGGAAACTTTTTGATTTCCAACTAGTTACTAGACGTGTGGAGGTGCTGTCACACGAGTGAGCGGGACTATACTTATCTCTCTCCCCGTCACAACACCTACACACATATCGATTTGTTTATCTCTGATAGATTGTTTTTGAGGAATGTGCTTTCCTCGTCGATCCACACTGTCACCTGGTCTGACCACGCACCCATCAGCATTACAATAACGGATAATTCCAACAACCCACACGCATACAGGTGGCGGGCCAATTCCTACCTCCTACAAAATGACCCACACAAAACCACTCTCCAGAACCACCTTCAAAACTACTTCAACAATAATGCTGACGAAAACACAGACCCGGTGACGGTGTGGCTTGCCCACAAGGCAGTACTTAGAGGCTATCTAATACAAATGGGTTCTAGAGCTAAGAAACAGAGATTTGCACGGTTAGAGGAGCTTAATGCAGCAATTGCAGATACAGACCAAAAGAACAAAGTCTCCCCCTCCCCATTTCTCCAAAACAAACTTTTCAATTTGCGCCTCGAGCTATGCTCCCTCCTTCTGGAATCCTTTGAAAGATCCCAGAGGAAATTAAAAGCTAAATCATACACCACAGGGAACAAGGCGGGTAAGGCCATGGCCTCCCGAATTAAAGGACACCACATCAAAACCAGAATCACAAAGATAATCCACCCATCCACCAACCAAACCATTCTCAAACCCCAGGACATAGCAAACACCTTTAGCCAATATTACAGTGAACTATATAACCTAAAAGACGATCCATCTACCCACCAACCAACACAACAGGAAATACAAGCATTCCTTCAACATATTAACCTCCCCTCCCTAACGCAAGGACAGATTAGTGATTTAAACAAAGCTTTCACCTCCTCCGTACTAGCAGATGTTATCTCCCATCTCCCCTCATCCAAATCTCCTGGCCCAGATGGTTTCCCCGGGGAATACTACAAGCAATTCCAAGACATCCTCACACCGCACTTAAAACAGGCCCTGAATCGTATCGTCTCCTCCTCCACCATCCCAGCTGAAATGTTAGAGGCCAATATAATCACACTCCCAAAGCCCGACAAGGACCCATCCTCCCCAAAAAACTATCGACCCATCTCGCTATTGAACCTAGATCTAAAGATCTACGCCAAATTACTAGCTAATAGACTAGCCACACTACTCCCGTCCCTAATCCATGAAGACCAAAACGTGTTCACAAAAGGTCGACAATCCTCAGACGCCACCAGGAGGATATAAGATTTGATCCATTACGCGGAAACATCTGAAAGCCTTCTCTGCTCCTATCTCTGGATGCAGAGAAGGCGTTCGATAGAGTAAATTGGACTTACCTCTCCATGGTCCTATCCAAATTTGGCTTCACTGGAAGATTTCTAGATGTGATTATGACTCTATACTCAATCGGCAAGAGTATTCACCTCTGAAGCCATATCAACACCGTTCCCAATAACCAATGGCACGAGGCAAGGTTGTCCTCTGTCTCCCCTGATCATGCTGAGCGTGGAGGGGGGGGATTTGCTTCCCTAGTAGAATTTGGGCTAGAGGTCTGCCTTCTGTATTAGCGGTAAAACCTTTCCGAGGATAAAAGAGAGATGGCTCTGTAGCCAAACCGTCACACTCCTAGAGAGAACATTTAAACTAGAAAATAGTTTATCCAAAAGACAGAGATATGTTGAAGTACTGAGAGAGAAGAGAGAGAAAGGGTAGCAGGAGAAGGAAAGTGGAGTAGGAAGGTGGAGTAAAGCACCTAGTTTTAGTTCAGGTCTGCCCCGTCTGGGGACAAGTTGATGCTGATGTGAAGGGAACACCTATGAAGGTAACCCAGGGTTCCCAGACCTCCTTGAATCTCGTAACGGTGTCCGAGAGGATACTGGATAGTTTCTCTTGGGACATAATCCAGGAGATTTTCCTGACTGTTGCTGCGTAAGAAACCTTTGTTTTTTTCCAGGCTTTCGCTACAGAGAGCTTGGCCCCAATTAAGATAAACTTTACCAGTTTCCTGTTGGGTGAAGAAAGGTTTGGAATGTGGGCGTTGAGTAGGGCAATCTCGGGGGACCTGGGGATCTGCAACTTGGTCAACTTTTCTATGAGGTTAAAGATTTTCCTCCAAAAGGGTCTTATCCTCGGGCATTCCCACCAAATATGTGGCATTGAGCCCATGAGGTTAGCTGAGGGGTAGATGCGGGCCAATTTAGAAGGAGTGAGATACCACCTAGTGATAACCTTGATGCTCGCTTCCATAAGGAATGTATTTAAAATGCCTTTGAATGAGTCGGATAGGGCTCTGTGCTATGTATCTATGTCCCATGAGATCTGAAAATCCTCTTCCCATAGCCTCATGTAGGGAGCCTTTGCTGATGGACAGGTGAGAGCCGCGTACATTACCGAAATACCTCCCTTTTGCTCCATGGGTTGGCCACACCAAGTTTCATAGGCCGTAATGTTTGGGGGAAGAGGCCTTTCCTTCCAAATATGCCTTAGGAAATGAGAAATTTGATGAAATCTAAACTTTTCAGAGGCTGGGAGATCTAGTTTGCTTATGCAGTGATCCATGGAGATGGGGCCTGAGGGGGTAAAATAGTTTCCTATACGGTACAGCCCCTTGTCCAACCACCATTTGAACGCCTTGATATCTAGACCAGGAGGGAAATCTGGATTGTGAATTATGTGCGCTAAGGGAGTCAGGGTCGAAACTAATTTGGGGTGGTGACGTAGTGAGTCCCATAATGTAAATGAGCAGGAGAGGGTAGGAGCTAATATGGGGGATCTTTTTTTTAGGGTGAGTCCAAAGGAAGAAATCTAAAGTATATTTTGGGACAGCCTGCTTCTCGATTTGAATCCAGTCTGGAGTCTCAAACCTCGAGTATACTCGGGAAAGTTGTGCCAGTCTTGCTGCTTGGTAGTATTTGAGGAGATGAGGAAGACCTAACCCACCCCTCTTCCTGTGGCGATATAGAGTACTTTGAGGAAACCTGTAACCTGAGCTGCCCCAGACAAATCTGATGATTTTGCTTTGGAAAGACCTTAAATGACTTTTCTTAATAGGGATTGGATGAGCTTGAAATAGGTATAGGATCCATGGTAAGAGGGTCATTTTAATCGCATTGATTCTACCCAACCAGGAGAGATTACACTGCACCCAGGATTTTAGGTCATCCTCAAGTTTTCGGTAAGTGGAGGGGAAGTTACAGGCATATAAGTCCTCAATCTTGGCCGTTAGATTAATGCCTAAGTATTTAATAGATGTTAAACTCCATTTAAAAGGAAAGGAGTGTTGAAGAGATGTAACTGTATCCTGGGGAGGGAAACATTCATTGCATATGACTTGGCGTAGTTCACGGTTAGCCCTGACTGATTAGCAAAAGAATCTAGTAGATGACTTAAGTTGGGGAGAGAGGTGTGGGGGGGATGTAATGAATAAGAGGATATCGTCTGTGAACAGACCACATTTATGTTTCCGAGGGCCACAGGAGATCCCTTTGATATTGGGGTTTTGGCATATAGCAATCGCTAGGGTTTCAATAGCGATCACGAAGATAAGCGGTGAGAGGGGGCACCCCTGTCTTGTCCCTTTGTTTATATTTATCGGATTTGAGAGGTATCCCTGTAGTCTTATACGGGCTGTAGGGGAAGAATAGAGGGCCATGATGACCCCCATGAAGCGCTGGCCGAAACCCCATTTTTCTAGAATTGTGAATATTTAGTCCCAGGATATTGAGTCGAAGGCTTTTTGGAGGTCTAGAGATAAGATCATACCACGCTGTTTAGAACCACTCTCCCAGTTGGATTGCAGGATGGAGATCAGGTCTACAGCCCTACGTACCTGGTCCGGACCCTGCCTTCCCGGGATAAAGCCCACCTGATCTTTGTGTATGTAAGAGTTTATGAAAGATGCTATCCTATTTGCCAGAATCTTCGTTAAAATTTTTATATCATTGTTTATCAGTGATATGGGTCTATAGGTAGCAACCTCCTCAGGGTTCTTATCAGACTTCGGTATCACCACAATGAAGGCAGAATTAAGTTGAGGGTCTAGGGGGGAGCCCTGAGATTTGAGGTTAAAAAATTTGGTTAAATGAGGGGTAAGGGTCTCAGCGAATGCCTTATAGTAAGGGATAGATAATCCATCCGGTCCTGGAGCTGACCTCTTTTTTAAGTCCTTGATGACCCCCAATACCTCCTCTTCTGTGATGTGGGCCTCCAATAATTGTTTGTGTTCAGGTGTTAAGGAGGTAAGAGGGATGTCCTTAAGAAAGGCTGAAAGGGAGTCTGAGGATCTTCGTTTGGGAGCGCCATAAAGGTCAGAATAAAATTTATGAAAAGTTTCCAGGATTATCGTAGGGTTATCGGTGAGGCCATGACCTGGGACTCTGATTTTGGGTAGGTGGTGAAATCGCTGTTGTGGAGAGAGTCTAGCTGCTAACATCGTTCCTGGTTTATCGCTCTGTGTGTAGAATTTCTGTCCACTCCAATGGATAGATTTCTGTGCTTTGACTGTAATAGCCAAATTAAGTTCTAGTCTAGCTTTATCCAGTTGGGCGGTGGAGGTTTGAGAACGGTTAGTCTTATGCGACACCATCAGAGACGCAAACGATTTTTCCAGTCTGGCTAAGTCGGCCGATCTCTCTTTCTTTAATTGTGAGGCTATCTGTATGAGTGTTCCTCTAATGAAAACTTTGTGGGCAGCTCATAGAATTTTGGCAGATGTCTCTGTTATTGAGGAGGAAATATTCCTTGAGGTAGTTATTGATTTCCGTGAGTCTAACGGGATCTGTCAGCAGTGACTCATTTAATCTCCAATGTGACTGTTTCGCAAGAAGAGGGTCGGAACGGAATTGTATGAGGACTAAAGAATGGTCCGAGAGTGGAGTGTCGATTATTCGTGAGTTCTAAAGGAGTTAAATGTGTCTGTACTAATATGTGGTCTATTCGGGCAAATGAGTTATGAGGGTAAGAAAAGTGCGTATAATCTCTCCTGTTTGGATTCAATTCTCTCCACGCGTCTGACATATTAGATGAGTGAAGCAATTTAGCCAGCTTCAGACTCGCTCTGGTTGGGCGTGTCAGTTGGTTACCAATAGGTCTAGATTTGTCAAGTCCTTGATCAAAGGCAATATTAGAGTCACCTCCTAGAATGACTCTGCCCTCCAGATGAGGTTGGATAATGTCAAACAGCACTTTAAAAAAGGCAATTTGACCTTTATTGGGGGCATAGTAGGAGACTAATGTATATAGGATCCCATCTATGGTGCCTTTGATTAGGATATACCTCCCCTTTGGGTCCTTAATTTCCTTGAGGAGAGAAAAGCCACATGTTTTGGAAATCAGGATCGCTACCCCTTTTGTTTTGGTGTCAGCATTAGCCAAGAAGAACGTGGGAAAGTGTGGGTGAAGGAATTTAGGGCTGTATCGTAATGGGATATGGGTCTCTTGAGCCATGACAACGTCTAAGTTGAGTGTTTTGTATTGGGAGAATAATTTCCTCCTTTTAACAGGAGAGTTCAGGCCCTGGGCATTGTGGGTTGCTATTCTAAGATGTCTGTGGGAAGTTTTAGCCATGGAGCTTGTGAGGTTTGAAGCAAATGTTTACAGCGGCACTCACCCTGATTCTGGAGGACCCCGGTGGGATAGTACAGAGTTCGAAGAAATCCAGGAGCCCCAGTTCGCGACCAACATATCTGGGAGCGTCTGAAACATAGATAATGGTTAGGTGCTTTTTTCAAGAGGGAGAGAAAAGGGAAAGATAGGAAGAGAAGATAGAAACAAAACAAAAACAATTATAACTGTGTAAAATTGTAGGTGGCGGAACCGGAGGGGGAGAAGGCCCCCTCTGTCCCACCTCATCTGCCCTCCTACGAGGGCACAAAACAAAAATTGAACAGGAGAAGTGAGCCATTATCTGACCCATCAGGGGCAGACAACTTATACCAAGGAGTTCCTAGAAAGTCCCCGGAATAAGTGGAGGCACATGAGTATTGAGGGTTATTAAGTAACAACCTAAGCTTAAACGCAAAAAGGGAAGTTGAGGACTCTGATAACATAGGAGACTGAACTAAGTTATGAACTAAAGAGTCCCAAAGGGGAAACTTAAGTACCGTCAGAAAACAACTGTGATCAAAGAATCAAAGGGGAGGAGCTAGGAGGTCCCCGTAACACAGCTGTCTCTTGAGCATATGAAAATCACTTCCATATCCCCAAGAGAGACCCAAACCAATTGTACTTGGAAAAGTCTATGTAGACCAATCTATGGATCACGGAGGTCTGTTGTCTTTAGCCTTCTTGCTCTTTGACTTGGTCCAGAGCGATAAAACTGGACTGGATGGGGGTGGTCTCTTCGTGTGGGATTCTGCTGGTTCAGTGAGGTCCATTGGAGCTTCCTGGGTGATTAACTTGAGTTGTAGAAGGAGTTTTTCCCCCTCCGCTAGGGTGGAGAAGGCAAATGTTTTTCCCTTCCGATTGAATTTGACGGCAAATGGAAAGGCCCACCAATACTTGAGCTCTGCTCGTTGTAGGACTAGAAGAAGCGGTCTTAGGGTTCTCCTCTTTTGAATAGTATTCGGCGATAAGTCCACGAAGATCTGGACTGTGTGCCCCATACAAGAGATGGAAGGTTTGGACCGGGAGGCTCTCATAACCTCCTCCTTGATGGCACAGAAGTGCGGTTTAACTATAATGTCCCTTGGAGATCCATCTTTTCTTGGGGGACCTAATGCTCTGTGGGCCCTGTCCAGCTCTAATCTGTGTTTAGGAACATTTGGGATGATGGATTGGATCAGGTCCTGGACTGCAGGGATAACTTCAGTTATAGTCTCCGGAAGATCCCTCACCCTAAAGTTGTATCTTCGCGACCTGTTTTCGAAGGTCGTCTATTCTTGCTAGGGTGGTGTCTAGCTGGTCCTGTAGAACTTGTAGGTGATCCGAGTTTTGGTTGGTTCTGGCCACCGTGAAATATAATTTTTGTTCAATGGCATCCATTCTGGCGCCTAGATTGTGAAAGTCAGCTTTTATATCCCCCGTAGTTTTCGCTGCTGTGTTTGCCAGACCCCGTTCCAAAAGGTTGGAGAATTTGATGAACAAGTCTGCAGTGTTGAAGAGGGGTTCTTGCGTTATGGGGCTGGGGTTGTTTATGTCCTGCTGGATGGAGGAAAGTCGAACCGCCAGGGATAATGGGGACTCTTCCATTGTTCGGCGTATGAGGGACTCAGTGGAGGCAGGGGATGCGGATAAAAGATGGTGTGTGGGTAAGTTGGACCCTGGTGTAAGGGTGAGGGTAGCCGGAGAGATAATTGGTCTGTGCTCCAAGGAAGTCTCTTGGGATGAGGATGAAGAGAAGGCCCCAATTGTGGTCATTCCAGAGGGGGGTCTTGTTCAGGCTCTGAGAAGAAGTGTGCTAGCGCCCTCCTGACGTTTGCTCCCTGCATGCAGGGAGCTGTTATGGCTCCTGCCTCTAAAAATTGCCCTGGGACTTGCAGAGTATTCTCCGTCCTCGAGGTGCGGTGTGTGAAACTGTGGGCTATTCACCCGCACACCCCCGTCTTCTTCTGGGTGGAGAGAAAGTTCACTAGTGCTGGGATGGGGAGCTCCCGCACATGCGCACTCAACCATGGTACATTTTATATGGTAAAAGTGAACCCGTGCTAGAACATATCTGGGTTTGTCTGCAGATAGCGATCTTTTTTTTTTTTTTTTTGTATGTCCCAATTAGAAGAAAAAAAAACAAACAAACAAAAAACAGTGTTGGCTACCTCCTCCTCCACCACCACTTCCACCTACACCGCCATGGTCACCGTCCCCTCAACCTCCTACTCCACATCCACCTCCTCCATTTTTTATTTTTTTTATAAGATTTTAAGTTATTTCCCTATCCACATTTGTTTGCAGGGCACTTCTTCTACTCTTACCCCCATTTTGCTTCCTTTTGCAGCCCTCTAGCACTTTCCAGGACTTTTTTAGAGCCAATTTAGTGCCCAAAAGTTCGGTTCACCATTGACTTCAATGGGATTCATGGTTCGGGGTCAAGTTCGGGGCCGAACTCAAACTTTTTCGCGAAGTTCCGCCGAACCCACCAAACCCGAACATCCAGGTGTCCGCTCAACTCTATATGTCAGTACATCCAAGGCATGTCTAGTATTTTACTTGCAGCAGTTTTATTAATGGAACATATGTCATTGCTATCAAAGTACATTTTTTCATCTTTAAAACCTAACCACTTTAAAAATGCACATCTAGAACTCATGTATATGTACAGTATTTGAGTTACAATTGACATATACAAGGGGAATGTGTGGAAATTCATTGGAAATGCTTGAAAATGCAGCTTATATGATTTCTAAAAATGCAAGTGTGTACATGACCTTAACCCCTTCCTTGCCGGCGTATAGTAATAATATGCTGGCAAGGTGCACCCCCCATCCTGGGTGGACGTCATATGACTTCCTCCCCTTTTCGCTGCTCTGCGGGCCCCCAGGGACTCCGGCCTTCCATGATCGTGGTAAAGAGAAAATGAAATTGGCTCTTTACCACGTGACTGGCTGTGTCCTATCACAGCCGCTCACTTCCGAGCATAGCAAACGGTGGCGTGCACGCCGCTCGTGCACGCCCCCGCAAGCATGCAGTGTGGCGATCATAGTTACATAGTTACATAGTTACATAGTCAGTGAGGCTGGAAAAAGACACAAGTCCATCAAGTCCAACCCATGTGTGTGTTTTATTTTATGTCAGTAATACGTTGTATATCCCCCAATGTTGTGGTCCCTTAGGTGTGCATCTAATAGTTTTTTAAAATTATCTATACTACCAGCAGAAACCACTGTTTCTGGAAGCGAATTCCACATTCGCACAGCTCTTACCGTAAAGAAACCCCTACGCATCTTAAGGTTAAAACGCCTTTCTTTCATTCTTAGTGAATGGCCGCGTGTTTTCTTGTTTTCCCTTGCACTGAATAGTATTGCCCCTATAGCGGGGTCACCAGTACAGTATTTGTACATTGAAATCATATCCCCTCTCAAGCGTCTTTTCTCCAGAGAGAACAAGTTCAGTGCTTT
>BLSH010057935.1:76802-98591 GCA_018402905.1 Glandirana rugosa
ACCGAGAAATGGGACTAGCCCCAATCCGAAACAGGTTTCCTGTTCGGGCTTGGGAAACAGACCAGTCTCCGTCTTGTCTCTCCCGCGACATCTCGCCTTGTGAACCGCGCTTTAAGTTCGTCGCACACGCACACGCCTCTCGTCGCACACACACGTGCCCCTCGAGGTCCCTGTCTCGAGGTCCCTGTCTGGTCTGGTCTGGGTTGGGCGGGGTCTGCCTGGGGGGGGGGCCACTTCGTCGCCGCCGTCCCGCCGATTTGTCTCTGTCCCTCGTCGCACACGCCCCTCGAACTCTGACTGGGGGGGTGACTGTAGGCCGCTCCTCCTCCGCCGCCGCCCGCCATCTCTCGTCCCGGTCCTCCCGCCTCCTCCTTCGGTCACAGGTGGGGGGGGTGTGGGGGAATGCCGCCTCTACCGCCCGCCGCCGCCTCCTCCTCGCCGGATGTCAGTGGGGGGGTCAGTCTCAAGCTCCCCGCACACGCTGCTCCCTGTCTCTGTTTAGCCGCCCTGCCGCCGCTGCTTCACCGGGGGGGGGGTCCGTCTGGGGCGGGTTGGGTCTGGTCTGGTCTGTCCCTGGAGCTCTGTCCCTGGAGCTCCCCGTGCACACACACGCTGCTCTCCGCACACGCACACGCTGCTTGAATTTCGCGCCAAGTGTTCCGCTCTACAGCGCCCTCTCTGTTCTGCCTCTGACCAGACAAAGGGTTCGGGCTTGTCCTTTGGACAAAGCCTAACCCCGATCAGGGTAAAGAGCCAATGATATGGAAAACTCGAAGAGAAAAATAGGTGGTAGTGCTGAGACCCAAAAATTTCTGCCGTCCCCTTTATATTTTAAATACATCTAGGAAGAAATCCCCCATTAAGGGTTTTTTGGCAGTAAATGTAAAAAGGTTTTTTTCAAACCAATTTAGTAAGGAGAAAGTTTTTAGAAATTTCTTTTTTATTATTCGTAAAAAATATATATATATATGATCCAATAATTACATAGAAAAAGGGAAAAGCTCTGGTTGTACATAAATGAGACATGTATTTCATACAATCATTGCAGATAATAAGAAAAGGGAAATGACAAAACTGTGCAGCCAAGGGCCGCATGAGGTCTCCTATGCGTTTCAACCCCTTAATATTGTCTGGGTCTTCCTCAGGGGGATCATAGGCATCGCCCTCTTCTATGGTATGAAAAATTATATTGGCTCTTTACCATGTGACTGGTTGTGTCCAATCACAGCCGGTCACAGAATGAAAACAATCCGTGGTAACGAGCTGTTACCGGGTTCTCCTCTTCACACACCGATCGTGTTTGAGAGGGAGATAGCGGTAACTATCCCATCAACGTACCTGTCACAGCCCATAAGAGTACCTGTCACAGCCCATCAGATTACCTGTCACAGCCCATCAGAGTACCTGTCAGCTGCCCATCAGTATGCCCAAGTACCAGTCACCTGCCCATCAGAGTACCCGAGTACCTGTCACCTGCCCATCAGAGTACCTGAGTACCTGTCACCTACCCATCAGAGTACCCGAGTACCTGCCACCTGCCCATTAAAGTACCCGAGTACCTATCACCTACCCATCAAAGTACCCGAGTACCTGTCACCTGCCCATCAAAGTACCCGAGTACCTGTCACCAGCCCATCAAAGTACCTGAGTACCTGTCACCTGCCCATCAAAGTACCCGAGTACCTGTTACCAGCCCATCTGAGTACCCGAGTACCTGTCACCAGCCCATCTGAGTACCCGAGTACCTGTCACCAGCCCATCAGAGTACCTGAGTACCTGTCATCAACCCATTTGAGTACCCGAGTACCTGTCACTAGCTCATGAGAGTACCTGAGTATGTGTCACCAGTCCATCAGAGTACTCAAGTACCTGTCACCAGTCCATTAGTGTACCAGAGTACCTGTCACCAACCCATTTGAGTACCCAAGTACCTGTCACCAGCCCCTCACAGTACTCGAGTACCTGTCACCAGCCCATCACAGTACCCGAGTACCTGTCACCAGCCCATGAGAGTACCCGAGTACTTGTCACCATCCCATCAGAGTACCTGAGTACCTATCACCAATCCATCAGAGTACCCGAGCACCTGTCACCAACCCATCACAGTACCCGAGCACCTGTCACCATCTCATCAGAGTACCTAAGTACCTGTTACCAACCCATCAGAGTACCCGAGTACCTGTTAACAACCCATCAGAGTACCTGAGTACCTGTCACCAGCCCATCTGAGTACCCAAGTACCTGTCACCAGGCCAACAGAGTACCTGAGTACCTGTCACCAGCCCATCAGAGTACCCGAGTACCTGTCACCAGTCCATCAGAGTACCCGAGTACCTGTCACCAGTCCATCTGAGTACCTGTCACTAGCCCATCTGAGTACCCTAGTACCTGTCACAAACCCATCTGAGTACCCTAGTACCTGTCACTAGCCCATCTGAGTACCCTAGTACCTGTCACCAGCCCATCTGAGTACCGAACACCTGTCACCAGACCATCAGAGTACTCGAGTACCTGTCGCCAACCCATCAGATTACCCGTGTACCTGTCACTAACCCATCACAGTACCCAACTACCTGTCACCTGCCCATCAGAGTACCCGAGTACCTGTCACCAACCCATCATAGTACCTGAGCACATGTCACCAACCTATCAGAGTACCCACGTACCTGTCACCAGCTCATCAGAGTACCCGAGTACCGGTCACCAGTCCATCTGAGTACCTGTCACTATCCCATCTGAGTACCCTAGTACCTGCCACTAGCCCATCTGAGTACCCGAGTACCTGTCACTAGCCCATCTGAGTAACCTAGTATCTGTCAGTAGCCCATCTGAGTACCCGAGTGCCTGTCACTAGACCATCTGAGTACCCAAGTACCTGTCACCAGCCCATCTGAGTACCCAAGCACCTGGCACCAGACCATCTGAGTACCTGTCACCAGCCCATCACAATACCCAAGAACTTTTTACCAGCCCATCAGAGTACCCAACTACCTTTTACCAGCCCATCAGAGTACCCGAGTACCTTTTACTAATCCATCAGAGTACCCAAGTACCTATCTGCAGCCCATAAGAGTACACAAGCACGTATCTGCAACCCATGCCTCATAAAATATACATTGGGGTGTTTGCTTTCCAAAATGGATTAATTTTGTGGGTAATTCCACTGTCCTGGTGCTCCAGGACCTTCAAAAGTGTTAAAAGTAGGAATGAAATTAGATGTGTAATTGATGCTCCTAGAACGCCTGAAGTACTACTTCAATGCTGGACCTCTCTATGTGGCTGTGTAAAAGTCTCACACATGTGGTATCACCATACTCGGGACGAGTAGCAGAATATATTTTGGGGGGTAATTTTTGCTATGTAAATGGTATGTGTTAGATATATCATATAAATTGACAACTTTGTGTAAAAAAAATAAGTTTTCATTTTCTTTCCACGTTTTCCAAAGACTTGTGGAAAAAAATGAACCATACAAAAGACTCATAATGCCTCATAGCATATACGTTGGGGTGTTTGCTTTCCAAAATGGGGTCATTTTGTGGGTAATTCCACTGTCCTGGTGCTCCAGGACCTTCAAAAGTGTAATAGGTCATTAGGATATTTTATGTGTAATTTATGCTTCTAGAACGCCTGATGGTGCTCCCTGCATGTTGGACCTCTCTAGGCCAGGCTGTGTAAAAGTCTCACACATGTGGTATCGCCATACTCGGGACTAACAGCAAAATGTATTTTGGGGTGTCATTTTTGCTATGTACATGCTATGTGTTAGAAATATCTTATAAATTGACCACTTTGTGTAAAAAAAAAAGAGTTTTTATTTTCTTTCCGCATTTTTCAAAGACTTAACCGTACAAAAGACTCATAATGTCTCATAGAATATATGCTGGGGTGTTTGCTTTACAAAATGGGGTAATTTTTTGGGCAATTCTATTGTCCTGGTGCTCCAGGGCCTTCAAAAGTGTAATAGGTGGTTGAGAAATGAGATGTGTAATTTATGCTCGTAGAACGCCTAAAGGTGCTACTTCAATGTTGGGCCTGTGTATGTGGCCAGGCTGTGTAAAAGTCTCACACATGTGGTATCGTCATACTCAGGAGGAGTAGCAGAATATGTTTTGGGGTGTCAATTTTGCTATGTACATGCTATGTGTTGGAAATATCTTATAAATGGACAGCTTTGTGTAAAAAAAATGCATTTTCATTTTTTTTCCACATTTTCCAAAAACTTCTGGAAAAAAATGACATGTTCAAAAGGCCAGGCTGTGTAAAAGTCTCACACATGTGTTATCGCCATACTCAGGAGGAGTAGCAGAATGTATTTTGGGGTGTCATTTTTGCTATGTACATGCTATGTATTGGAAATATCTTATAAATGGACAACTTTGTGTTAAAAAAATGCATTTTCATTATTTTCCAACAACTTCTGAAAAAAAATGAACGGTTCAAAAGACTCACTATAGATTATACGTTAGTGTGTTTGCTTTCCAAAATGGGGTCCTTTTTTGAGTAATTCCATTGTCCTGTTGCTTCAGGGCCTTCAAAAGTGTAATAGGTGGCTAAGAAATGAAATGTGTAATTTATGCTCGTAGAACGCCTGAAGGTGCTACTTCAATGTTAGGCCTTTGCATGTGGCCAGGCTGTGTAAAAGTCTCACACATGGGGTATCATCATACTTAGGAGGAGTAGCAGAATGTATTTTGGGGTGTCATTGCAAGTATGCATATGCCGTGTGTGAGAAAACGGAAAATTTCCTATCAAATACTTACCGTAATTTTGCTTTCCTGATGGACTCCATGGCAGCATACGTATGGGTTAACCCCGCCTCCTCTCCACTCCTATAGGACCCCACTCCCATAAATTTGGCCTCAGAGCCAGACGCCGTGTTCCGTAACTAGCCTACTCCTGACACTGGGGTGGGAACTCCTGCTGCCATGGAGTCCATCAGGAAAGGAAAATTACGGTAAGTATTTGATAGGAAATTTTCAGTTTTCCTGACAGACTCCATGGCAGCATACGTATGGGATTTAACTAGCCATACACCTCAGGGGCGGGCAATGCTGAACCAAAGGCTTTCATTCGTACCGTTAACAGACAGGCCCTTCAAGCCACAATAAACAGAGGATAAAAAAGCAGGCTCTGCATAATAATGAGCCATACATTTATTGATTGAGGGCCGCAAGGTCGCCCTACGGACTACATTGGGAACCACATGCTGCGAAGCTGGCAGATATGTAGACACTTCTGGTTGAGCGAGTGGTCACCACCTCCAGAGAGCCAAGCCCTCAGCTCTGAGCCTGTTGGATGGCCCGGACAACCCGTGCCACCATCATCCTAGATGAGGCACATTTCCCATGTTCTTTTCGGCAAAGAATGAACAAGCATTCTAAAGCCTGAAGGAAGCTATAGCTTGCAGATGTAATAATATCTGAGAGATTCCTAGAACCAAAGAAAAGGCCATCTTATACATAGCTCACATTTGTTTTACACTTGCCAAGTCACTCATAGTAGTGCAAAAGTCAGATCACTTATTTGTAAAAGAAAGGGCATTGTTGAGAGCCAAACTCAGGATTCCACAACATGACCTCTACCATGTCTAAAGGACGTATGTTAGTACTCTAAAGGTTAGCAGAACAATTCCTTGGTACCCATGAAATGATGTCATCTTGAGATTCGAGTCGAGCATAGGCAACAGCACCTCTCACTCTGGAAAAAGTCTTAAGAAAGGTTCTCCATGGCGATGCCTCAGTTTGAGGCTTTATATGCCGACGTGATGGCCACGAGAATGGGGAATTTGACAGAGGTCTTAATAGGGACAATCTTAGAACACTGAGCTCCAATTCCCGAGGGAGTCGAGAACAAGAGGGAGGTACCATTTGGGAAGCCTCTGCTTACTCCAAGGTCTGAGCCTAGGTCGTGATATAAGGTCTGGCCTGAGGGGACTGGGCTCTGGTTTCTGGTATCTGATCCGTGCTAACACAGGGAGCCATGGCGAATACGGCATCTCTGCCCCTACCTCCACGACTTCGGTTTTGAATCTTCACAAAAACCTGAGGTTGACCGGAACAGGAAGAATCGCATAGGTCCCGCTGCATATCAAACAATCCGTCAGGCCCCTGATCTGAAGCCTTGGAGATACCAGCCCTGCGTATATGTTAGCAGATATCATGATATCATGCGTTGGAAGCTTTTTGAGTGATATACTTTACAGAATACTTTACTTTCATGGAGAAATAGCAGAACATGTATTCTAGCTTGGAGATAGGAACAGGAACTATACAAGCGCACACTTAGATACAGAAGGTACATCCTGTGATAATATGACACAGAATACACACTAATACTGCAGAGTCTTAAGAAAGGTTCTCCATGGTGATGCCTCAGTTTGAGGCTTTATATGCCGACGTGATGACCACGAGAAAGGTGAATTTGACAGAGGTCTTAATAGGGACAATCTTAGAATACTGAGCTCCAATTCCCGAGGGAGTCGAGAACAAGAGGGAGGTACTATTTGGGAAGCCTCTGCTTACTCCAAGGTCTGAGCCTAGGTCATGACAGAGGGTCTGGCCTGAGGGGAATGGGCTCTGGTTTCTGGTATCTGACTCGCGCTAACACAGGGAGCCATGGCGAATACGGCATCTCTGCCTCTACCTCCACGACTTTGGTTTTGAATCTTCACAAAAACCCGAGGTTGACTGGAACAGGAAGAATCGCATAGGTCCCACTGCATATCAAACAATCCGTCAGGCCCCTGATCTGAAGCCTTGGAGATACCAGCCCTGCGTATATGTTAGCAGATATCATGATATCATGTGTTGGAAGCTTTTTGAGTGATATACTTTACAGAATACTTTACTTTCATGGAGAAATAGCAGAACATGTCTTCTAGCTTGGAGATAGGAACAGGAACTATACAAGCGCACACTTGGATACAGACGGTACATCCTGTGATAATATAACACAGAATACACACTAATACTGCAGTGCCACCTACTGGTATAGACAGTTAAAATGTATATATGTAGTTTACAGTACCAAGCAACTTTACTGTTGTACTTCCAACAGTATAAAACTTCCCCAACTTCTTGGTGCACAGGGAGACAAACAGATTGATTTTGGACTGGCCCCCAGGGACCTGCCTGAAAACTACCACATGGAGAGACCATTTGTTGCATTTCAGCTGAAAGAAAGCCTGTTAGAATCATTCAGGATTCCGGGGACATAAACGGATGAGATGTTAGGTTAGATTCTTCTGAGTCCAAGGCATAACTGGCTTGTAGGGTGCAGAAGGCTGCCAGTAATTTCAGAATGTTTGCACACTCTTGTGAATCCGACAGCCCCACCTGTCCTGCATTATCCCTGATAGGCAGTAAGTCCCCCCGTTTCGTATTGCTGGTATCCAACATGATTTTGAAGCAGGAGATGGGGCAATGGAATGGCCAATAAATACCTTTCTCTGTTGTAGCCACCAAGGGCTCTCTCGTGACTGAGGCCTTGTAGATGACCTGTATTCTACTTCTTGGCTCCCACTGCTGGGGAAACCCCTTCTGGAAGGGCCGCATTCTCCAGAGCGTCCACTAGACCATTGGCTACATAGACACCATAGTGTCGATAATTTTATATACTGAAAGGTGCGCAGGTGGGAAGAAGATTGACCTAGATTCAGGCAACGATGCAAGTTAACATTTAGGTCTACGAAATGAGACAGTCACCTGGCTGGATCCCAATCATAAACTTCTCCTTTTAGATGAGAAATGTTTTAGGTGTGTGAGGTCTATAGCTGGCCTCTGCAAGCCGTTCTTTATGACCATAAAAAGGGGCAAGTACATGCCCAGAAATCTTCTGGGATTGGCACAGCAGCACTTTGCAACACCAGAGACCTTACATAGTATAAGAGTATCCGCCTCTTTACCTCGGAGTAAAGTAAATCTGGGAAAACAAAACTGAGCTGAGGAGGAAATCCAAAGGCCCGTGCGTATCCTGAAACAACCGTTTTAAAGTTCCAACAGTCGAGACCCCAACTCAGCTTCTCAGAAACCCGAGGTCAGGTTCACTTAGCAGACATTTGAGGGGACACCTGGCCTCTTCACCAGCTCTTCCCAAAATCCTGACCTGGTCTGTAAAGTGTGCGACCCCCGCACACTCTAAACATTGTCTTCTAGACCACGTATTCTTCCGGCCTAGCAGGCGTCAGTCCTGAGGCAAAACCCAACTGTGGCCCAGGTTATGGTGCTATTCAGCTTGTTGCAAACGATGAAGCTCCCCTAAAGGAGTTTTCCACCACGCCTGCTAGAGGCAGGATCCACAAGCCAAGGCCAGAGCCATGGCGTTTACTTAGCCGTAGCTAGCCAGAACATTACTACAATGTGTATGATGTCAAATGAAGCCTCGTCATGGAACCTACTGCCAGCTCTGGCTCCTGAACTACCAGGTTTCTGGTTGCTTCATCTGAAAGGTTTTGAATACTGCGTCCGCATTCTTCTTCCACATTTTCAGTGCTATAAACATGGCCACTAGAGCCTAGGCCGACTTTCAGCCCAATTACTGCATCTTCCAGGGAAGAGCGACTGGCTTGCTTGCCTTATCAAACTTCAACAACTAGAGAGGCAGCCTTTCGATGCTTCACATCCTTATCCCTGAATGGATAGAGCTTGGCCTGCTCCGAAGGGAGGTATATCTCGCGACCTTGCTCATCCACTAGTTCCGTGTTCAGAGCGCGACTCTGGAGTGCAACTCCGATGCGACTAAGTACAGCCCCTGATCCAACTTTACAGTCTCTGGGTCAGAGCTGCATCAAAGTCACACCGAAGTAGTGCAGGAACCTTTCCAGAGTTGCTGCAACTTTAAGTCGCATAAATTGGAATGCAGGACAAGTCGCACTGGAGGAAAGCGGAACCCAAGGTGCTTACAGAACTTCCTCTTGCTTTGCAGGAGACTCTACAAGTTCTACCCATGCAAATGCCCTCTTCATAGCTTTGACCAAATGGCACCACAAGGGCAAAGTGACTCCTTCTGCCTCACTGTCTGAGGTCCTCATAGATGGATGGCATGGTTGGGATGGTTTCCGCTCTTCCTAGCTATCCTAGTGGGAGAAACACACTTTAATGGCTAGTAGGCATAGCATGTAGCTTATACCCTACTCTTTAAGGGGTTCTTGCACCCCGTGCCTTACCAGAGACATAAATTGATGGAAATCCTTTTCTCCAACCGCTCGGGCATAATATTGCTCACACAGAGACCTGCCCTCTGGGACCTGAATCCCGTATCCCCAGCGGGCTCCTTTCTTGGAGCGGCTGACATAGCAGTGCCTAGAGAAGGATTCAGAGCTTCTGCTATGAAGGCTGGATCTTGACAGTGACTTATGATGACTAAATCTGGATGAAGAAAGTTGATGTTGTGACCTAAAGAGGTCTTACTGATCTCATGCCGTGTATTGTCAATCTGACCTAGAAGGACTCACAAAAAAAGCACAAAATAGTGTAGAAAGGAAAGGACTAAGAACCCAAAAGTATGTCCAGGCAAGCGAGGAAAGAAAAGGGTTAACACCCTCTCAAACTTGCTACACAAGGGCTGGCCACAGGGGGAGCAGTAAAACATCTGTAGTGTGAACTGCACAGATAGCCAACCTGCACAGGTGATATAATCACACCAAGACTGCACACAAGGTTGTATGCAGATGCCAGCAAAATGACGCACAGACAACTGATCCAGGGAAGGTTCATCTCAGAGCTGGGCAGATAAGTTTCAGGGATTATTGTGCAGTGTATGTGAAGTCACCTGATCCCATTTGCAGCATTCAATTTGATCACAATGATGTCATGTGGGGGGTGGGGTGGATGGCTCATATTTCATAGATTAGACACAGTGAGACTATGTCAGGTACCAACCAAAGTAAACCCCTTATATGCAGAGAATAAAGCACGCTGTAATGTTATAGCAGGACATAATGTACTGTACTTACAGATAACTTTATGGATAAAGAGATAAAATTGTTTAATTACCTTGGTAATGCATTATATTGTAATTTATTCTTTGCATATACGGGGTGTCACGTACCTGATGGTAGAGTCTGACTTATGCAGTAGGAAACCTCTCTTACAGCCCTGGTTCCAGAACCCCTGGTAGAGCAGACAGGGAGCGCTGGAGCACAGGGGGCATGAGGGCTGGATTGGACACAGATGATGGTAAGATGTCGTCCAGAAGTCCGTGCTAGACCAAAGAGTAGTGATGCAGGCCGTGTCAATAACATGCGGGCAAAGCAGTACAGGAGGAGCAGGCAGTTGGATGGTCGGGTGCAGGCAGGGTCGTTAACAGGCAGACAGGCTAAGGTACACAGGGATCAGATAGGAGAATAGTCGTAGGCAAGCTTGGGGTCGGTGCAGGCAGAGTTCAAGCAGATACGGGATCAAACCGGGTCACAGGTAAACAGGAAACTCAGAACGGGTCACTATGGAGCACGGTAACACTGTAGAATGGACAGCACCGATTGCAAGGTGCTGTCAGCTTAAATGGTGTTCTGGGAGACTGTGCTGGCGTGCATCGGCGCGCGCAAACGCTACGTGCACCCGCGCATTGGTCTCCTGGCCCAAATTCCAGAGACGGAGGTGGTCTCCTGACATTGCTCGGGTTCCCATGAACTTTCTTCAGGCCCGTACCCCTTCCACTCAATCAGGAACTCGGTGGACCCACCCCTTTTCCTGCAGTCAAGGATGGCTTCCACTTCAAATACAGAATTTCCTTCAGTCAAGGATGGCTTCCACTTCAAATACAGAATTTAAGAGCAAAAACCTCTCCTATGACAAACATAATTTAAGAGGTTTGAACAGTCGAATCCTGTTTATTGAAATCACTAATAGAGAAGCTTCAACCTCTTGCTCCTACTCCAGAGCTAAAAAGTGGCGGAACCGCCCTATAAGCTAACCGACCCTAGTAACCCAAAAAGTTCATGAGAAAAAACTCAATAGAAGGGGGAACAGAAATAGAGATATAGAAAAAGAGAGAGTATAAAAGGGGAAGGGAGAAAGAAGACACCCAGAAAGCTATTTGAGTTAAGAAAAGAGGGGGGTCACCCCGGAATATTCAAATAGTTCTTCCATGGATCCCAAATTAGATCAAATTTAGAAGAGGTATCGAGGATGTAATTGGCTAACTTTTCCTGAATCATAATCCACTACACTTTCCGTATAGCTTCTGAGAAGGATACAAACGGACGTTTCCAAGATCTAGCAATTGTAATTTTGGCACCCATTAAGATAAAATGGACGAGTTTGAATAATGGTTTGGACAGACCTTCGGGTTTAGTATTGAGCAGAGCTATTTCTGGACATTGACGGATTGGGTGGCCTGAAATCTTACGAAGTAAAGTAAAAATTTTGTTCCAGAATCCCCTAAGATGGGGACATTCCCACCACGTGTGGAGGAAGGTCCAGACATGATCACAACCCCTAAAGCATAAGTTAGAGGAGTTAGGAAACATTGCAGCTAAACGGGATGGAACCAAGTACCACCTGATGAATACCTTAAGATTAGCGTCTTTCAAAGAAATATTAGGGATCCCTTTGTAACAGCGCATAAACAGCGATGTCCATTTTTCCTTGTCCCATTCTACATTAAGATCTCTTTCCCATTTGTCCAGGAAAGGTGGTCTAGAGGAGTCCTCCATCAGTGAGGCGTAGATCAGAGAGATACCCCCTCCCAAATCAGTAGCTGCCGAACCATAGGGGATGATACCTGAGTGATCTTTCTTGGAATTCCACCAAGCAGTAAGGAAATGGTGTATTTGGGCGAAACTGAACTTTTCAGTGGGTGGCATGTCTAGCTTGTTAGAGCAGTGTGACAGAGACAAGGGTCCGGACAGCGATAGAAAATGTCCTATGCGATACAGACCCTTGTCGGTCCACCATTTAAAGGCCCTAATATCTAAACCGGGAGCGAACTGAGGGTTATGGAACAGGTGATTCAGTGGGCGGAGAGAAGAGATCAGGTTGGGGGATTTGTATACCGAATCACAAAGTGCCATGGAGTGGGACAAAGTAGGGGAGAGAATAGGGGGTCTCAATCTATGAGGGATACCCAATAGTAAGTCAATAGTGTTATGGGGAACTGCCTGTCTCTCTAATTTGACTCTGGAGTGTCCCCTCTGCGGAACACAATTTAAAACTGAGCAAGTTGAGCTGCCTGGTAATATTTAAAGAGGTGTGGGAGTCCCATACCTCCCTGGTTACGCCTCCTATAGAGGACCTTCGCTGAACATCTAAAACCCTTACGGGCCCAAATGAATTTTAGAATGAGGGACTGTAATCTTTGTAAATCTGACTTTTTAACAGGGATGGGGAGAGCCCTGAAAAAGTAGAGGATCCTAGGAAGGAGGGTCATCTTGATCGCGTTTATTCTACCTAACCAAGATAGGCCTTCCCAATTTTTAATGTCCTGAGACAATTTTTTGATGAGAGGGGGATAATTAGCATGGAACAGTTTGTTAATATTGGCTGTCAGGTTAATCCCCAAGTAAGGGATCTGGGAGGAACTCCAACTAAACTGGAATTGTGTTTTTAGACGGCATAACGTTTGATCAGGCAAGGATACATTCAGAGCTGCGGATTTGGACCAGTTTACACAGAGGCCTGACATTTCCCCAAAAGCCTTGAGGAGCTGAATAACCCTAGGCGTGGACGTGAAGGGGGAGGAGATGAACAGGAGTAAATCATCTGCGAATAACGCACATTTGTGTGAATACAGACCACAGTCTATTCCTTGGATATTTGGATTCTCTCTAATGACAATGGCCAACGACTCCATCGCTATTGCAAAAATTAGGGAGGAAAGGGGACATCCTTGTCTAGTGCCCCGAAAGATGGGGAAAGAATCTGAATAGAAGCTATGCAACTTGACTTGGGCACTGGAATTAGAGTATAAGGCTTTTAAAGTTTGGGTAAAATTAGGGCCAAAACCCCATCTCTTTAATACTTCAAAAAGATAAGACCAATCTACCGTATCAAAGGCTTTTTGTAAATCGACAGATAGGATATATCGCTCACGCGCGGAGCTCCCATCCCAACTTGAGCCAAGAAGCGACATAATATCTACTGCTCTACAGATTTGGTCTGGTCCCTGCCTACCCGGGATAAAGCCAACCTGGTCTTTATGGACATATTGGTCTATAATGTTGGACAATCTATTCGCTAGAACTTTAGTCATAATTTTGAGATCATTGTTTATCAGAGAGATGGGTCTAAAATTGCTAACGTCTGTGTGATCCTTACCGGGCTTAGGGATAACTGACACGAAAGCTCTATTGGAGTCATTTGGAAGGACTGAACCGTTTCTTAATGAATTGAAGAATTTCGTTAAGTGGGAACAATGACTGGGCCAAAGGTTTTGTAATACCCCGTAGAGAAACCATCTGGGCTTGGGGCCGAGCCTTTCTTAAGTTTTCTGATCACCTCCAGCTCCTCCTCGTCATTAAAGGGCCTCTCTAGAGAAGCTATATGATCATTCCATAACCTAGGAAGGGGGATGGGGTTTAAAAAAGCTTCAAGTGCAGAGGAGGAAACTCCCCATCCTGCGTTGTATAGATTAGTGTAGAAGGTTTGAAAGGTGGACATGATTCGTTTTGGATTTTGAGTTAGAGTCCCCGACCAGTCCCTGATTTTGGGGAAAGAGTAGGAGCGACACTTAGGTGATAATCTGGCAGCCAATTTGGGGCCTATCTGATCTCTATGCAAATATGAGTTAGCCCTGGACCACTGAATTTGTTTCTCAGCTTTGGTGGTGAGGGCAAGCTTTAGGGCCACCCTTCCGGCTTCCAACTTAGACCACGATTGATGGGTCGGATTCTTCTTGTGGATCTTAGTTAATTCATGAAATTCCCCTTCCAGTTTCTGGATACCAATATTCCTCTCCTGTTTCAACCTGGTAGATAATTGTATAAGATTCCCCCTCATGACCCCTTTATGGGCTTCCCACAGTATTGGGATAGAAACTTCCCCATTGTTGTTCCTATGAAAATAGTCTAACATTACGCAGTGTACTGGATTATTCAGAAGGGATTCATTAAGGCGCCATTGGGGATTCCTCGCTCCACCTAACTCGACTTTGATATGTAATAAAACCATTGCATGATCTGACAAAGGAGATTCTTTAATGGAGTCCCCCCCCCTCTATTACAATCCCATCGATGAGGGGCAAGATATGCCTGAATAGCCCTTGAAAAATTTTAAATTGACCGGTATTGGGAGCATAATAGGATACAAAAGAATATGTCACCCCCCCATGGTCCCTTTCAGGAAAATGAATCTTCCTTCTGGGTCCCTAAATTCTTTCGTAGGGGAGAAGGCTAGGTGTTTCGAGAAAAGAATCCCCACGCCTCTTTTCTTTTCTGGCGCATTCGCCAAAAAGAATTGAGGGTAGTGGGAATGTATGAATTTGGGTACATATTGCTCTGGGAAGTGCGTTTCTTGAAGCATAAGTATATCTAGATGGTGAGAGCGGGCGAGATTGAAATACTTTCTCCGTTTGACTGGGGAGTTAAGACCCTGTACATTATGAGATGCCACTCTCAGAAAAGAAGGTATATTATTGGACATTGAAACTGAATATTAAGCTGTCTATAGTCCACACTAACCAAGGACTCACCCAACCCTGAGCGTGCATAAAAGAAGACCTGTCAAACCAAGCAGCGTAGACATCTATCCACGGGGACCCTTTGCGGTGAAGCCTTTCCTGGTGTCTGAAAAGAAAGAGTAAGAGCAGAATGATAACAGAGAGGCAGGACAGAAGAGTTTGAAGAGGTACACAAGCAAAAAACAGATGAGGGACGTGGCCTAAACTAGCCACAAGATCCCCCCATTTCCTGGGAATAGAGGGGTTAGTGGACCCCTCCATTAGCAGAAAAAGGAACTCAAGATTCTGCCCAAACGGCAGAACAACATCTGACCCCGGGGATACCATAAAGAATATCCCGAAATCAGAGGGAGGAGCATGGCCCCCTACCCGGCCACTCCTCTGCAGCCCAAAAATAAATTATATATTTAGCAAACTCATAATACAAAAACGTATCCAGAGAAAATTACGAGTATGAATACCCAAATAAAATATACAACCCCCCTAAGGCTCCCGATTAAGGGTGTCTAGGGGCCCCATGGAGGGCCCATAGAGAACCATGGGGTGGTGCTCTGCAGTGAAGCACTCTATGAGTCTTTGACAATATGATCAGTCTCGTCGAGGGGAGGTTGTCAAAACCCTTAAAGTTCAACAAATTCAACCTGCGGCATTTAACATGAAACAAACGAGGGAAAATAAAGGTTATACACTGGGTACAGCCTGTGACCAGCTGGCACCCCACCCCCCCCGAGAGAAAAAGGCTTCAGAGGAGGAAAGGGTGCCAGCCAGCCCGAAACCGCCCAATGAGGGTATATTCAGTAAATTATGACCTTAGAACAAAGTGTAGACATCCGAACTAAGAACCCCCTTGGCGAAGGAGCGATAGAAAACACTGGTCACCGAGGGGAATCACACCAAACCAAAAAGAGGATCAAGAACAAAACAAATATTCCCCAAGTCAAGGGGGGTGAGATTCTTTAGCCTTCTTCTTTTATTGTTTCCGCCACATCGGAAGGACGGGGCTTTGGGGAGAGGGTCTTTTGGAAGGGCCCGCGTTCTTATGCAGAGATGTTGAAGTAGAATCCAGAGAGATGAGGTTGAGCTTAATCAGGAGCTGTTCTCCTTCAGCAAATGAGGAAAAGCCAAATTTCTTGCTCTTGAAGATAAAAGTTAGTCTGAAGGGGAAAGACCACCAGTACTTAATGGACGACTTGTTAAGGATTTCTAGAAGAGATTTGAGGGATCTCTGTTTCTGAATGGTAGTGGGAGATAAGTCAGCGAAGACCTGGATAGGGTGACCTTGGGTGGATAGATTGTGGTTAGATCTGGAGACCTTTATGATCTCCTCTTTGACTCCATAAAAGTGAGGTTTTACCACAATGTCTCTGGGAAGACCGTCTGACCTCGGAGGCTGAAGAGCTCTATGAGCCCTGTCCAATTCCAGGCGATGTTCTGGAATGCCTGGGATAATTTCCTTAATAAACTCAGTCACTACCGCATGCACATCAGTTATAGTCTCAGGAACTCCTCGGATACGGAAGTTGTAGCGTCTAGAGCGATTTTCTAGATCGTCTATTTTGGAGAGGGACGATTCCAACTGGTCCTGCAGATCCTGGATACGTGCTGTGTTTTGATTGATCCTGGAGATTGATTGATCCGTTTTATGTTCTATTGCCTCTATTCTAGTACCCAGGCCTTGAAGGTCAGCTTGGATAACAGAGGTGATTTGAGATGCTGTTTGGGCAAGGCCCTTAGAGAGCATTTTGGAGAACACCTCCATCATCATTTGGAAATCTGAGCGAGGTACAAGAACTTGGGGGATAGACGGGTCCAAAGCCAGGTTACTGGGGCTCAACTCCTTAAAAGGTGTCGTATTGATTTCTTCTAATGTTCGCTCCAGAAGAGAAATTGTGGATGATGGGGAAAGGATCTGGGGTGTAGGTTGGCCACCCTGGGGAGGACCTGGAGATGGTAATATCTGAGAGCCCCCGTCCGATCCGGCTTCCATCTCCTCCAGGGTCCCCGGAGATGATTGGTGACCCTTAGCCCCCTGAGGGCCCTTTGGGGCCGGGGCGTCAAAGCCCGGCTGACGGGAGAGATCCCTTCTGACTGCTCCTGAAGTCATGCTCATAGGGTTAGCTATAGTCTTTAGAGAGACTGGTGGTGGGAACCCCCTCCTCCAGATGTGACAAATAAGAGAGGGAGAAAAAGATAAGGAAAGAAGTTTGTGGCCTAAAGATATAATAATCAGAATCTCGATGAAAATAATGATGAATCCTCTTATGTTGAAGTTATACCAGGCCCCTATATTAATCTTATTATGCCAAAATGAGACACAAGAATGTCTGTAGCCCGGTTTCCATATGAAGCTGCTAGTGTAGTCTGTTTGAACCAGCACTGATCAAATATTCTGCCCCAGATGTATCTCTAGCTAATGCCTCAATATAAGGGTTTCATAAGGGATTGTGCCGTCCAGACCCCCCCTGGTGTGACCCCCTCCTCTTCTCCTTCACCGCGTTGGGAAGTGCTTCAGTCCGTCGGCCCTGTAGGCCCAAGCCTCGGCCTCAATTTGGAGTGGGAGTCCGGCTGTGTATTTCGCAGTGGAGGGTCGGTTCCCAACTCGGTCTCAGGATAACCTCTATGGTGTCCCCGGCTCCACTGCCTCCTGAGAGGGACGGCCGAGCTCCGCTGCCTGTGATGAGGGCTCAGAACGACCGGGAAGGGAAGGAGCTCCTGGCTTACACAGCCACCATGGATGCTCCGCGTATTCACACTACCAAATAGAGCTTTCTTTTGGTGGTATTTGATCACCTCTGTGTCATTTCTGGTCGCCGCTATAAACAAAAGAAGAGCGACAATTTTGCGAAAAAAACCCAAATTTATTACTTTTTGCTAAAATACAAATCCAAAAAAAATTAAAAAAAAATTTTTCCATTGGTTTTGGCCGATTTATATTCTTCCTCATATTTTTGGTAAAACAAATCACAATCAGCATTTATTGATTGGTTTGCGCAAAAGTTGCTGCGTTTACGGACGATGAAAATTAATTTCTGGGGTTTTTTTTTTATATTTTACTAGTAATGGCGGCGATCTGTGATTTTTAGCGGTACTGCGATATTGTGGTGGACATGTCGGACCATTTTGACACATTTTTGGGACCATTGGCATTTATACAGCGATCAGTGCTATAAAAATGCACTGATTACTGTGTAAATGCCATTGGCAGTGAAGAGGTTAACCTGCAGGGGGCGCTTTAAGGGTTAACTGTGTTCCCTGGGCGTGTTCTAACTGTGTGTGGGCTGCCCTGGCTGGGGAAAGGGGATGATCACGGCTTCCATATACAGGAAGCCTGTGATCATTGCCCTTCCCCCTCTAACAGAACGGAGATCCGTGTTTACATACACGGACCTCCGTTCTGTCACTGCGGGGGGGCCATCGCGGGTAGCCGGCGGCGATTGAGTCCACCCTACCCACTCCCCTGACCCCCCCGCACACAGTGACTGCGCGAGCGCGCCTCCGGCAGTGCGCTCACAGCACTAGTTATCGCAGCCGCTGTCGTATGACAGCGGTTTGCGATAACGAGCCACTCTGTCGCTGTCAGACTGCGGTCGGCAGTCGACAAGTGGTTAAAAGTGTAATCAATCAACTCCATACTCATACTACTCTATCTCTCTGTAGCCTTTGATACTGTTGACCATCCCCTCCTCCTTAAAAAACTCCACTCTCTTGGCCTTCAAGGCTCTGCTCTCTCCTGGCTCTTCTCCTACCTGTCAGTAGAGCAGTGAATGGTGTCAGCGCTCCTTCAGTGTGATGTATAACTCTGTTTCCTTCTCTCCCCTTCCTCTTTCAGTTGGGGTACCTCAAGGTTCTGTCCTTGGACCTCTTCTCTTCTCCATTTACACCTCCTCCCTTGGTCTGGTAATAAACTCCCATGGCTTCCAATACCACCTCTATGCTGATGACACAAATCTATCTCTCTACTCCTCACCTCATTCCTTCAGTCTCCTTTCACATTACTAACTTACTGACATATCAGCATGGATGTCACATCACTTCCTCAAACTAACTCATGAAAGAATAAAATTACATTAAAACCAAGCACACCATTGTTTTTCTTGTGAAATTCCCAATAAGTTTGATGTGTCACATGACCCTCTTTCTATTGAAAAAACAAAAGTTGGATTCAAAATGGCCAACTTCAAAATGGCCGCCATGGTCACCACCCATCTTGAAAAGTTTCCCCCCTCACATATGCTAATGTGCTACAAACAGGAAGTTAATATCACCAACCATTCCCATTTTATTAAGGTGTATCCATATAAATGGCCCACCCTGTAGTTTAAACAGCAGTGACAAAAGCAGTTCACTAAAGACATTTAAGCAGTCATTCAGTGTTCAGTTTAAGGAAGATGAAGCTAGTATGAACAGATATACCAATGTTAAAAGGCATAGGCAGATAGCAATGGTTCAGTTTTGGGTGGAGCGATCAGCAATACAGACATGCCTGTGAAGAGAGAGAAGCAGCGTTCAGGTGGATGGATGGATGGATGGTTGAAAGAGCAGAAGTGCCCACTTATTTAAAGAACCCCACTTTTTTGGAAGAACCCCCTGCAAAAAAAGATCAATGATATCATTGGGAATTTATCTGAGAGGTAGAAATTGAACATTGCTCAAGGAACTCCTAGCAACCTCTGGAGGAACCCTAGGGTTCCACAGAACCCTGGTTGAGAAACCCTAAAATAGAGCTTTCTTTTGGTGGTATTTAATCACTGCTGGGCTTTTTATTTTTTGCTAAAAAAAACCAAAAGGATACAGAAAATTTTGAAAAAAAAACAGTATTATAGTTTGTTATAAAATTTTGCAAACAGGTAATTTTTCTCCTTCATTGATGTGCACTGATGAGGCTGCACTGATGGGCACTGATAGGCTGCACTGATGGACACTGATAGGCTACACCAATAGGCACTTATAAGGCATCACTGATGGGCACTGGTAAGTGCTCTGGTGGGCACTGATGAGGCGGCACTGATAGATGGCACTGAGAGGTGACACTGATGGGTGGCACTGATGGGCAGCACTAAATAGCACTGATAGTGGCACTGAAGGGCATTGATAGGTGGCATTGATAGGCTGCACTGATAGGTGGCACTGATGGACACTGATAGGCAGCACTGATATGCACTGGTAGGTCACACTGGTGGGCACTGCATAGCAGCAGTGGCTCTCTATGTATGGGACCTATGTCCCTCTGATAAAAGCCGGTGATATGATTTTTTTCTTCTGCTCATGCTACTAGAGTGAGGGAAAAAAAGCAGATTACAATCTTTTGGGGTGCACAGGCAGCTCATGCACAGGAGGATGTACATGGACACCCTCCTGGCAATTAAGGCCCGTGCTGTAGCCATCTTTTGGCTATAGCGTGGACGGGAGGAGGTTAAATTGTGCTGTTTCATTCAGTTCACTTCTGCCTTTTTTAAGTCATCAGTTAAAAGTTTGTTTAAAATACCTTATAAATCACCATTAACATAGGATAGACTAGAATAGTAGATTTATTTTTATGTTTATTAAACTGATTGCTGGTGATTCTTTCTCCTGTTGGATTCCATCACTTAAACGATATTTATTCACTACCAATTTGCAAATAAATGTATTTGTATAAATATAAATTCAGAATTTATCAGAGTTATCAACAATTTAGACATGGCAAATGTATTACGTTTGTGTATGTAGTTCTTTTGGAAAGAAACATCATTCTTAAAGCAGAACAAAACCTCTAAATAAACAGCTAGATTCCAGGTGCATCAAAACAAAACACGTACAGTCTTACAGATTGTTTTGTTTAGAAAGCATGTACAGCATATTAAAAAGCCTGCCCCCTGTTGCAGAGAAGGACCATTTCTGTTTGTTGTTGAAACAAAGTCTTTTCTGAAAAAAAATTACAGCGTGCCTCCCTGCATGACAGAGTCAGAGTCAGAGCTGAGTTAACCAATCAGTAAAGCTCATGCTCCCTGTTGATTGGAGAATTATGTCTTCACTCAGCTAGGGGTGTGTCAGACCTCTGCCAAGAAATCACACAGGGAGGAAGAGTCCTTCCCTGCAGCGTGCTGGCTATGGACAGACTTTTCTATACAGGCTGTGGCTGATTTCTCCTGGAAAAGCTGCAGCAGCTGATTTAAACTGAACGTTTAGGAACTTGTTGGCAGAAAGGACTTTGAAAATCACTTATGCCCAAAAAAAGTTTCCCCTAGTAATTTTTATTGTGTATACACTGCCTGTGGTTCAAATGCAGTGCTGTGTAAATTCCAAGCCCATTCCCAGATACTGAGAATGAAATCATATGATGGGATGATATAACTCAAGTGCTTATGTATCAGAGTAACATCATCAGTGGCTGCCCAGTAGTCAAAAAGAGAAGATGCTGTAGTAGAAGTTATGAAGGTAAGTTATGGAGAGGGTGACAGATGATGGAGTGGGGATAAGGACTGTGGTGCTATTACCAAGGTAGAAGTGCAAACTAATTATAGCAAATTCTGATCACTTGGGCATTAAACGCCCTATGTACCACGTATCCCAGATTGATAATATTAACTAGAGAACTTTCCCTCAAATAGTTTGGGATTTTCAGGGCACAGATAATAAAGTCAAAATATATATAAAAAATATATTTATTACAATATTCTGAAGTAAAAAACAGACAAGTCAATACGACAAATACAAAAAGACCATTAAATACTTATAATCAAACAGGAGTAAATTTAAACAGCAAAAGTTTTACTGTCATGTGAATTGCATGATTCTTGCCAAGTAGCTCAATTAGCCCGACATGTTTCAGGATATTCCAATCCTTTCCTCAGGGGCATTCATACAAGACAAGACTCCCTCTGTGAAGTATATACAGGTATATAGGTTATCTTTACACATTATTGAAAAACATTCATATTTCAGTCTGAATTCCTCACATCAAGTTCATTACCTTTATTAAAAGCGTGCTACACTCACATTCAGCAGTTAGCCACCCCGACAGCCACCGGGGTAATGAAGGAAAGGATTGGAATATCCTGAAACATGTCGGGCTAATTGAGATACTTGGCAAGAATCATGCAATTCACATGACAGTAAAACTTTTGCTGTTTAAATTTACTCCTGTTTGATTATAAGTATTTAATGGTCTTTTTGTATTTGTCGTATTGACTT
>BLSH010057935.1:98601-121951 GCA_018402905.1 Glandirana rugosa
AAGTCAATACGACAAATACAAAAAGACCATTAAATACTTATAATCAAACAGGAGTAAATTTAAACAGCAAAAGTTTTACTGTCATGTGAATTGCATGATTCTTGCCAAGTAGCTCAATTAGCCCGACATGTTTCAGGATATTCCAATCCTTTCCTCAGGGGCATTCATACAAGACAAGACTCCCTCTGTGAAGTATATACAGGTATATAGGTTATCTTTACACATTATTGAAAAACATTCATATTTCAGTCTGAATTCCTCACATCAAGTTCATTACCTTTATTAAAAGCGTGCTACACTCACATTCAGCAGTTAGCCACCCCGACAGCCACCGGGGTAATGAAGGAAAGGATTGGAATATCCTGAAACATGTCGGGCTAATTGAGATACTTGGCAAGAATCATGCAATTCACATGACAGTAAAACTTTTGCTGTTTAAATTTACTCCTGTTTGATTATAAGTATTTAATGGTCTTTTTGTATTTGTCGTATTGACTTGTCTGTTTTTTACTTCAGAATATTGTAATAAATATATTTTTTATATATATTTTGACTTTATTATCTGTGCCCTGAAAATCCCAAACTATCTGAGGGAAAGTTCTCTTGTTAATATGAAGTGCAAACTAAGGTCTAAGTCTGCTAATATGCAGATATAGTATGCACACGTACACATTATTGCAGAAGCTTCTGAAATTTAGCCATACTAGAGTTGAGGTTTAATTTTATCATCCATATATTTTCTAGTTTCCATGTTAGCCTCATTTTTATCTTCACACTTACCGACGTTGTTATTTTGTATAAACATTTTCATACTACTACCAAGAATTTAAGGGCACCTTCATCCCAAATTTAAACTTTTGAAGGAAAAACATACGATAGGGAGGGATTTTTATGGTGCCAAAAATACACAAAACATTCACAAAAAACATATCGTATATACTCGTGTATAAGTCGACCTGTGTAAAAGCCGACCCCCCTACTTTTGCCCAAAAAATATGAGAAAATGTATTGACTCACGTATAAGTCTAAGTGGGAAATGCAGCAGCCACTGATAAATTTCAAAAATAAAAATAGATACCAAAAAAAAAATTACCAATGAGGCATCAGTAGGTTAAGGATAAGAAAAAAAAAACAGTTTTGTCATTTGAATATCTGACCATATTAACCCTTATTGATCACACAATAAGGGTTAATATGGTTAGTTAATCGAATTGCCAAACTGTTTTTTTTCCTTTACATTTTTACATAAGAAGGACACGGCAGCCTTATTCCATTCATAGGAAGTGCCTGTGTCCTCTGCCCTTACCTTCAGTCCAGTCACGTCGCAAGTGTGACTTAGCTGAAGTTACGCCCTCCAGCAGGCCGTCAGCGGACGTCATGGCATCCCTGGAATGCATCTCAGCTGCTGTGGGTGCCCGCGGAATGTTCTCCCGCGCTCGTACATGCACTGTTGACTCGCGTATAAGCCGGATCTCGGTTTTTTTGACACAAAATCCGTGTCAAAAAACTTGACTTATACGCGAGTATACACAGTATTTATTATTTGTTCAAATGTAAAAATGGGGGCATATAAAAATGACCCCCCAATAGGAAATTATTAAAATTACCATCAAACATATAATATACATATCTATACAGCTGTAGGGCTATTCAAATGCCTTTTGGCTTCACATGTTTCACTGCATTGCTTCTTCAGGAGCTGTAAGGCATATGTAGCTACAAAGGAATATGTAGAAAAAGCATCAATGAATATGAGCTAACATTAAATCCAGAAATTGTGATACACAGACATTAATTGCATACTATAGTAGTAAATATCAAACAGAGCTTGTATACATCAAGACACAAATATATTACAACCACAGGTGGTTAATGGCTCCCACAGATGAGTATGTGTGGTTAAGGAGGACTCAACTATTCAGTGAAGATGATTTTAGAACACTAATATGGCTTCATGCGGCTGAAACAGGCTTTTCCCACACACTTTGAAGATGATTTTAGAACACTAATATGGCTCCATGCGGGTGAAACAGGGTTTTCACACACATTTTGAAGATGATTTTAGAACACTAATATGGCTTCATGCGGCTGAAACAGGGTTTTCCCACACACTTTGAAGATGAATTTAGAACACTAATATGGCTTCATGTGGCTGAAACAGGGTTTTCCCACACACTTTGAAGATGTTTTTAGAACAGTAATATGGCTCTATGCCACTGCAATAGGCTTTTCCCACATACTTTGAAGATGATTTTAGAACAATAATCTTTCCCTTAAAGCAACAGCTGGAACCCTTCCCTGTACAACTTGGAGATGATTTTAGAACACTAATCTTTCCCTTAAAGCAACAGCTAGAACCTTTCCTTGTACAACTTGATGATGATTTTAGAACACTAATCTTTCCCTTAAAGCAACAGCTGGAACCTTTCCCTGTAAAACTTGATGATGATTTTAAAACACTAATCTTTTCCTTAAAGCAACAGCTGGAACCTTTCCCTGTACAACTTGATGATGATTTTAGAACACTAATCTTTCCCTTAAAGCAACAGCTGGAACCTTTCCCTGTACAACTTGGAGATGATTTTAGAAGAATAATCTTTCCCTTAAAGCAACAGACTCTACCTAGTCCAGTCAGATCGTTCTGTGCAGCAGGATGAGGTGTGCAATCTGTCCCTCAAAGCAGCAGTACTAGTATCTCTCCCTAGTCCACAATCAGATTGTTCTGTGCAGCAGGATGAGATGTTATGCAATCTGTCCCTCACAGAGCCAGCAGCATCCTCTCCCTAAACTATCCTGAGAGCATATGACATGCAGCACGGTGACTCCAGCCCCATATAGAGGCTGGGTCACATGGTGCACTGGCCTAACACAGTCATGCCATTAGTAGGCATGGCTGTGATGGCTTCTAGGGAAAACCAGTGAAACACTTGTTGATTGGCTGCCCTTGGCAGCTTTTCAACACGTGCAATAAAATACCAGAACCCCGGACCCGAACCCGGACTTTTTTTTGAAAAGTCCGGGTTCGGGTCCGGGTCCCAGACACCCAAAAGTTTGGTACCGACCCAAACTTTACAGTTCGGATTCGCTCAACTCTAGTCCTGTTCTATTGATTAAAAGTGGTGGAAAGGAAACACCAGATCCAGCAAAGGAGACCGCAGGGTGGCCACCAAAAAGCTTTCAATCCTAAATAAATACAATAAGATTATAAAGATCAATATCTCCAAAGTAGTACTCAGAAAATAAATTGCTGTACATCTCAAAGGAGTTGGGGGAGGGAAGGGAAAGGAGAGGGAATGCCCTAGATTACCTTAAATTAAAAGATCAGAAGGATTATAGCCATCACAACGGATGAATAGGACAGTAAATGTGGACCCTCATCATTGGGAAGAAGGGATACATTTACTTTCAACCAGTTCAATAGATGTTAACTAAAGACAAAAAGGGGCGTGAGCCAACCAAATCCTTCTTAAAGTTGTAAAC
Source organism: Glandirana rugosa (assembly GCA_018402905.1). NCBI lineage: Eukaryota > Metazoa > Chordata > Amphibia > Anura > Ranidae > Glandirana > Glandirana rugosa. The sequence continues at coordinate 102,082 of BLSH010057935.1, forward strand.
CCATGTCAACCACTTTAACCTACAGGTAAGCCTATAATAAGGCTTACCTGTAGGTTCCCTGCATATCTCCTGCACAGTTTAGGAGATATACAGTGTAATTGCATTGCAGACATCATTTGGCACAAACGGCCCGCTGTTCCATCTGTTCACTTTGTTTGTGCCGTGACTGGTGGCTCCCGCATGCATGCGTGGGAGAGACATCACACCACTCCAGCCAATCACAGAGCTGGAGTCGTGGCCCCCAGAAGGAAGAGGCGCAGAAGATGGACGCTGCCTGTTCAGGAGACATTGCAGGCTTCATTTGCAGGTAAGTGACACATAATGGGCTACTATGCGATGCATAGTAGCCCATTATGCTTTTACTTTGGACGGGGAATATAGTGGAAGTAAACCCCATCAGGGTTTACTTCCTCTTTTAATTAGAATGAAGCCATAATAATACTACTAATATGTCTGGAAACAAGAGTATTCCAGTACATGGCATTCAAACTAACGAACGAAAGATCAATATAATAAGAAGCCAGGCAGAGAAGATAGAGGGATGGACAAATAAAGCATAAAAGAGAAGAAGGGTGAGGCGCCAAAGAGTTTAACAGAGCAAGATACATTGCAACAAATCACATAGGCTGTTATATATATAGTTCTTCCAAGGTTTCCAGACTGTTTCAAATTTTTCTGAGGTGTCCGGGAGAATACTAACTATCTTTTCCTGTACCATTATCCAGGATACTTTTTTATTTGCTGCTGCAAAGGACACTGTCTGTTGTTTCCAGGCTCAGGCTACGGTAAACTTGGCCCCTAACAGAATAAAATGGATGAGTCTGTCTAGGGATTTGGGACAACCAACCGGCCTACTATTCAGTAAGGCCAACTCAGGTGTTTTTGGCAGAGTTAGACCAGCAGCAAACAAAAGATCCTGCTCCAGAAGCTCCAAATTCAAGGGCATTCCCACCAGGTGTGGAAGAAAGATCTCATAAGTAGAGTTGAGCGAACCCGGACTGTAAAGTTTGGGTCCGTACCGAACTTTGGGGTGTCTGGGACCCGGACCCGAACCCGGACTTTTCTAAAAAAAGTCTGGGTTCGGGTCCGGGGTTCTGGTATTTTATTCCACGTGTTGAATAGCTGCCGAGGGCAACCAATCAACAAGTGTTTCACTGGTTTGCCCTTAGAAGCCAACACAGCCATGCCTACTAATGGCATGGCTGTGATTGGCCAGTGCATCATGTGACCCAGCCTCTATATGGGGCTGGAGTCACCATGCTGCATGTCATATGCTCTCAGGATAGTTTAGGGAGAGGATGCTGCTGGCTCTGTGAGGGACAGATTGCAGATATTAAAGAACATCTCATCCTGCATTACTGAACGATCTGATTGTGGACTAGGTAGAGATACTAGTACTGCTGGTTTGAATGACAGATTGCAGACCTCATCCTGCTGCACAGAACGATCTGACTGGACTAGGTAGAGTCTGTTGCTTTAAGGGAAAGATCATTGTTCAAAAATCATCTCCAAGTTGTACAGGGAAAGGTTCCAGCTGTTGCTTTAAGGGAAAGATTATTGTTCTAAAATCATCTCCAAGTTGTACAGGGAAAGGTTGTAGCTCTTGCTTTAAGGGAAAGATTATTGTTCTAAAATCATCTCCAAGTTGTATAGGCAAAGTGTCTTCCAGCCGCATAGAGCCATATTATTGTTCTAAAATCATCTCCAAGTTGTATAGGCAAAGTGTCTTCCAGCCGCATAGAAGCCATATTATTGTAATAAAATCATCTCCAAGTTGTATAGATAAAGTGTCTTCCAGCCGCATAGAAGCCATATTATTGTTATAAAATCATCTCCAAGTTGTATAGATAAAGTGTCTTCCAGCCGCATAGAAGCCATATTATTGTTATAAAATCATCTCCAAGTTGTATAGGCAAAGTGTATTCCAGCCGCATAGAGCCATATTATTGTTATAAAATCATCTCCAAGTTGTATAGGCAAAGTGTCTTCCAGCCGCGTAGAGCCATATTATTGTTATAAAATCATCTCCAAGTCGTATAGGCAAAGTGTCTTCCAGCCGCATAGAGCCATATTATTGTTCTAAAATTTAGACCATGATCTAAACCATGAATTCAGAGCACCATTTTCATATGCAGTGATTCTTGGTGGATCTGATTTCAACTCCCATATGGAAAGAAGAAAATGGCGAATTTGGTGTAAGTGGAATCTTTCAGTCGAGGGCATGTCCAATCTACTAATACAATGACTTGCCATCAAGGGTCCCATAGAGGATAGGAAGTGACCAATCCCAAACAGGCCCTTATTTGTCCACCACTGAAACACCCGGATATCTTGACCAGGGGGGAATTGGGGGTTATGAAAGAGGTGTGCTAATAGACATAAACCAGAAACTAGGGAAGGAGACTTATATAAACAATCAAAGAGGGCCATCTAATGAGATAGAGTGGGGGCTAGGATTGGGGGCCTATTTTTAGAGGGGATACATATCAGAAAGTCAATAGTGTGCAACAGGACCGCCTGTCTTTCCATATCAACTTAATCTGGGAGAATAAATGACTGAGAACTATGCTAGTTGGGCTGCTTGACAATACTTCCAGAGAATGGGCAACCCTAGGCCTCCTTGAGTACGTTTTCTATATAGGATGATCTTAGGACACTGGTAGCCTTTATTTCCCCAGATAAATCATGTTGTCTGAGATTGAAACTTTTACAGATGTGATTTCTGGACTGGGTTAGGAAGGGAACAAAACAAGTATAGTATGCTTGGGAAAAGGGTAATTTTGACAGAGTTTACCCTACCTAGCCAGGAAAATTTGTTAAATGGAGGGGATAGTTAGCACTATAAAGTAGATGTAGGTGGAGCTCCAGGCAAATGAAAAGTGTTTCTGAAGCCGTTCAACCCTGTTTCGTGTTTTTATTGATATACCTGAACTCTTTTCTGTCTATTACTCTCCTTACCAATTATTTAAAAGAGCTATTCAGATTTCAATTTTTTATGTTTATCTTTTACAGTTAATAGTATTAATAATAATGTAATTACTTAGATGCATTGCCATTCTTTTTTCTGTCTCATATTATAAACTGCTGTTATTCCTATTGTGGCTATTTATCCTGTCTTTTTCAGCTTTAGGGGATCTTACCATTAAATTGCCAGTCCCCTCCAAACTGTCCAGTTTTCTCCATACCTTTCCTTTCCATTTGTTTTTTTTTCAATATATATTACTATCATATGCTTAAAAACAACTCAATTTCCTCATCTTTAATGGCCATGCATAGATCAGCTATAATAAATACCTAATTTATAATATTTTTTTATCCCTCATTAACTTTTTTGTTTCCTCTTTCCATCTCTTGGAGGCTAACTGTGTGAATATACCTCTAAACAGCTGTAAGCAAGTTACCAACATTCTCATTCTCCAGGTAACAGACAGGCTAAACAGGAACCAATTATAGTCTATAGGACCACAGGGCACATGCAACAAATTGAAAAGGATGTCGGCTGCATTCCTGTTGCCGTGGAAACCCATTTTATGCCCATTACAATGTAGAGTCGTTTTTCCATCTGAAGTCTGATTATTTCACTCTTAAACTGAAGAACCTGTCTAGAAGTTTGCATTTTATACAAAAATATGATTTATTCACTTGAATGTGTCATTGAAATATTTTGGATGGGCAAAAAGGGTACTATTGAAGAGATTACAAATATAAAGAAGGGTAAGGGTTATGATAGTAATACAAAAACAAAATTTGTGGATATACAAATTAGTATCCCCTACTGGAGAGGGGAACATCATTGAAATCTTTAAGACAAAGAAGAAGAAATCATTTTCAGGCTATATGTGATATATTTAAAATGATTAATTGTGGAGTTTGATTTGATTTTTTTTTAACATTTTTCTTTTTTAATATTTCTTTTTTACAATCTTAAATTTAAACTCTGAGAATCGTGTGTGATTGCATACATACATTGGTCTAGCTTGGCCCAATGTAAGTATGCCTATCTCACACCTGATGGGCCCTGAGTTGATACTATTACAGTGATAACTGCGATCTTCCGTGTCCTGAGCAATTGACTTACCCTAACAGTGCTGTTCATGGAACACCTTGCATGTTTTTCAAAATTTTTTACGTTGCTTAGTGAATGCCTGAGTGGACCATTATTTGGTCTCACCCGCATGGGTACACGGCCGCCCGCTTCATAGGAAGAGGTTACATTCAGAAATATTTTAGCTCACAGCATGAGGCAAAAATAGGGTACTGTCTCTTTAAGGTTTTCCACCTCACCTGTAGGCGCAGGTAAAGTGGCCTATTAGGTGAGGTGGAAGATTCTGGAAACAGGTAGTACAGTATATAAGGGGGCTGTATCTCTAGGGATTTGGCGGTTATTAGCCGGCAAAAGAGCTTGAATACTGGAAGGATGGAATGCCTGCTGAGGAAAGTCCTAGAGAAAGCACAGGCCACTGGTGGCTAAGACTGGCTGAAACAGTGTCTGGAACTTTCAGCTGAAGAGGAACAGCAGCCAGAGATGGGAGAGAGTACCGGCGTGGCAACTAGGAGAATGGCGGAGATCAGACAGCACAGTGCAGGTGTCCGGGAAGGATTAAGGCTGGAGCCGCATAGAAAAAGCAGGGCGGTTGAGAGAAGAAAGACTGTGATTGTGCGTCACGAAGAGGAAGAGTCTGTGAGGCAGGGCAGAGGTGTGACATGGCCATCGATAGTGGAGTCGGCCGCCGTTTAAAGAAGAAGAGGCGGGCTTTCTCCCCATCTCCAAAGGGTGCCAGTAAGGAGACTGTTCATGCGGGCAGACCTTTGAGTAAGATAAGTGCACCGCCCTCCAACATGAGTGAAGTTGCCAGGCAACCAAGTCAGTGGTCTAGGATGGAATTTCAGCCTGAGAGTGAAAGCATGCAGGAGATAGATATCAGTAATTCTCCACATGACATGCAGCCACAGCTGAGTGGGGAGTTAATAGAGTCCCCTGTGAATCCAGACGGTGGGTTCTGTCATTTAACCACTTCCCCACCGCGCGCCGTCTTTTCACGGCGACAGTGGGGGAGCGCTGCACGAATCGCCGTAAATAGGCGGCGATTCGCAATTGGCCACCAGGGGGCGCGCGCGAGCGCTCCGGCGGCGCGCGCCCGCACCCGCCGCACTCCTGGGGAGTGTGCCCGCGGCTCGGGCGGACCCGATGTCCGCCGGTGAGCCACGATGAGCGGCAAAAGAGAAAGAACGGGGAACCGCCGATGTAAACACGGCGGTTCCCCGCCCTGTCAGTGGGGCATGAGAGATCTACTGATCCCTGTCACTGGGATCAGTTAGATCTCTCATGCCCATGTTAGCCCAACCCCCCCACAGTAAGAACACACCCAGGGAACACGATTAACCCCTAGCTCTCCCCCTGCAGGTTAACCCCTTCACTGCCAATGACATTTATACAGTAATCAGTGGACATTTAAATTTCTGATCGCTGAATAAATGTCATTGGTCCCAAAAAAGTGTTAAAATGTTCCGACATGTCCCCCCTTATATCGCATTACCGCTAAAAATCGCTGATTGCCGCCATTACTAGTAAAAAAAATAAAATAAATAAAAACCCCAGAAATGAATTCTCATCATCCGTAAACGCGGCCACTTTTGCGCAAACCAATCAATAAACGCCAATTGCAATTTTTTTTTATCGCAAATATGAGGAAGAATATAAATCGGCCAAAAACGGTGAAAAAAAAAGTTTTTTTATATTTTTTTTTGGATTTGAATTTTAGCAAAAAGTAAAAAATTTGGGTTTTTTTGCAAAATGGTCGCTCTTCTTTTGTTTATAGCGGCGATCAGAAATGACGCAGAGGCGATCAAATACCACCAAAAGAAAGCTCTATTTGTGGGAAAAAAAGGACGCAAATTTTGTTTGGGTACAACGCCGCACGACCGCGCAATTGTCAGTTAAAGCGTCGCAGTGCCGAATCGCAAAAAGTGCTCTGGTCCTAAAGCTGCAAAACCTTCCGGGGCTGAAGTGGTTTTAAGTAAGCTGTCTGTTCTTGTTGGTTCTTTGGAAAAAATTGTGGGTTTTCTTGCAGGTCAGGCTCCGAATATTATGCCTCAGTCAGCTAGGGTATGGGCAGAGGTTAACTCCTCGCCCAACAATATTTTAAATACTGAGGTATTGAATGCTAATGTGCATTTGCCATCTGCCTCAGAGACATGCTTTAAAGAGGTCCTTCCCTGTGAGATGTCACCTCTGGGTTTTCTGTCGGTAAAGGAAAAAATTTGGAGGGGTGATTTCATAGAGCTATTATCTCTGTTGCCATCTGCAAGGGAGTTTAATTATCATAGTGAAAGAAAATCAGGGTTTACTCAGGAGGAAGATAGGCGTAAACAGGTGCCCAGATCCTTTAATAACTGGTTACAGGCTTACTGTATTTTTTTCTAGCGTGCTTGGGGAAAAACATCTTGAACTATGCTCCGGTCTGTTTCAGCACCTTGAAAATGTTCTGGAGGCATATAAAAATTTCAGTGGAATGGGTTGGTTCAATTATGATGAATCATTTTGTCAGAAGTTATCTGTCCATTCTAGCCTTAAATGGGGGATGAAGGACGTGGGGTTATGGCTTAACCTTATGTTACCTGCTAAGGCCCCCATTGCTAAACAGCCAGTTGCCTCTTCTGTTATTTCCCCACACAGAAAAGGTATATGCTTTGCTTTCAATGAGCAAGTGATATTGGCAAACATGCAACCGTGGCTGCACAAGTACCCAGACAAGGAAATAGCGTCATTCCTCATTAATGGTTTCAAATTTGGCTTTCATTTACCAAAATTTTCAGGGGTGGGTTGTACAGTGGCTAATAATTTAAAATCTATTCCTGAAAATCCGCAAGTTGTTAAAATTAAATTAGAGAAAGAGGTTTCGGAAGGCCACATAGCTGGTCCTTTTTCCAACCCCCCCTTTCAAGAAATTTAGAGTCTCCCCTTTGGGGGTGGTGCCAAAGAAAGATTATACTTCATTTCGGCTTATCCACCATCTCTCTTTCCCTAGAGGGAGCTCTCTTAATGATGAGATTGATTTTTATTTGTCATCAGTCTTCTATTGTTCTTTTGTAGAGGCCATAGTAAAGATTAGATCACTTGGAAAGGGTTCCCTAGTGGCTAAAGCAGACATACAATCCGCATTTAGGCTTATACCTATATCACCTGAAGCCTTTAATTCCTTAGGGATGTTCTTTCAGTGCCAATATTACTACGACATGTGCTTGCCTATTGGGTGCTGTGTCGTGTGCTTATTTTGAGAAATTCTCAACCTTTTTGCATTGGGTAGTGAGTTATGAGTCAGGTTTTGATAGCATAATTCACTATCTTGACGATTTTCTTTTTATTGGTCCAGCTAGCTCTGCTAAGTGTGTTAACCTACTAAAGTTATTTTTGCTTATTACCAATTATTTTGGTATCCCTCTTGCACATGATAAAACCATTTGGCCAGCTACATCAATTGATTTCTTGGGGATCCATATTAATACCTTGAGTATGGAATTTAGTGTGCCATTGGACAAGGTTTGTCGTTTAAAATACTCAATTATCGTCATTCTGAGAAAGAAAAAGGTCCTTTTGAAAGAACTTCAGTCCCTTTTTGGTTTATTAGGATTCGCCACTAGAATTATGCCGGCGGTAAGAAATTTTTCTAGGAGACTCTACCGAGCGATTTCTGGCTACAAATCGCCATTTTCACATATAAGGAGCTGAGTTTATTTACAGATGCAGCTGGCTCTGTAGGGTGTGCAACAGTATGGGAGACGCATTGGTGTTGTACCACATGGCCAAAATCATCGATCAATGCCACTATAAATATCGTATTGTTAGAATTGTTCCCTATAGTTATGGCATTTGAAATATGGGGTCAACATTTTGTAAACAAGGGTATTATAATACACACTGACAATAAGGGTTTATTATTTGCGGTAAATTGTTTATCATCAAAATCTACTTATGGAATTAAATTATTAAGACATTTTGTTTTAGTATGTTTGAAACTGAACATTTGGGTGAAAGCCCAATATGTACCTGGGAAAATTAATTCCATTTCAGACTTCTTATCCTCTATATTTCAGTTTTGTTGTTTCAGGAGCCTCCTTCCCAATGCAGACACAGAGGGCTTCCCTTGTCCCTTGACCTTTGGGATATACTCTAAAGCCCATTGCTGATGCGATTAGGAATTCCTTGGCACCGCAGACATGGGCACAATATGCTAAAGCATGGGATAGTTGGGTTTCATTTTGCCATTTTTTGGGTTTTCCATGCAATTTTCCTACGGAGACGAATGTGCTGGCCTTTTTATGTTCTTTATTTTCAATAATCCTTTATTGATTTTGTATAAGAAAACAAAAGAATTACAAATATGCTTGGATATCTGCAGCATATACCAATTTATTATTAAAGTCGAAAGCAGTAGTGTTGTCTAAGTAGGTTTATAGTTGGGGTAGAGATAGACAATTGCCCAAGCTATGAATAGGTAGGAGGAGAGAGAGGGGGAAGCAGAGAGGTTAAGGTGGAAAGAGGGAAGGGTGGAGGGATGACACCCTGGCAAGATAGTAGGTATCACGATATAATGGATGTGATACTAACAATTTAGTTTTTATATAATATTTATGTTGCTTTTATTTTGGGTCACAGAGTACCGTTGTAAGGAACCATCCCAGGCCATTGGTTCACCTATGCGCGGGCACACACAGCGTGTGAGTGCACCTGTTCGCGCGTGCTTGCGCGTGCGCTCCTGTGCGCGTGTGTGCGCGCGTGTATGTGCAGGCAATGGCGCCAATAGCGACAATTTAAGCTGACAGCACCAAGAAGCAAGTGCTGTTCATTCTCCAGCATAACAATAAAAAGGCAGCGCCAGAAATATATTAATAGTCCAAAGTCCAATTATGGAAATGTGCAGGAATGGTGAACGATAAATATCCAAAAATGCCCGCAGTGAGTGCTGCAGCATTGTGCAGCCCAGAAGGTGTACAGCCTGACCTGGAAATGCTGTCTGAATCGGAGGTGACCGTTGCTGTGTGGGCCCAGTAGCTTACTCTTTTACCGGAGTGACCCATACCGACATACCAGTGGAGACTTATGGATGAGTGAACCCACACGGAGGATACGTGGGTTTAGTTGAGGACGTTGGTCCCTGGATACTCTTTGCCATATATCTACCAGAATCTGGTAAGCGCGTACCCCTCATATTTTTGGAGGATTCTTCTTTATCTCCTTATCAGCACAGTTTCCATATTTGAAATAATTGCATATTTGTATATGTTGGTGCATTTTTGGATATTTATCGTTCACCATTCCTGCACATTTCCATAATTGGACTTTGGACTATTAATACATTTCTGGCGCTGCCTTTTTATTGTTATGTGACTTATACAAATTGATCTCTTTGTTGTGGGAGCTGCCAGTAGTCATTTTTCTTTATATTTCTGCTCGTTTAAGTATATACACTATCTGGGTGAGTGAAGGATTTTTGTTTATACATTCTACAGCATTCCTGTGATCTGTGACCTCCATGATTACTCTGAGAGACCTTCCTGCACCTGTGACCCAGGCTTTACTTGGACTTTGTTGCTTTCTGTCTGCCCTGACTCCCAGCCTGTCTACAACTACTCTTTTTCCTGATCACTCTGTACCTTTGCTGCCCGCACATTGCTGACCTTGCTTGCACCCTACCACCCGCCTGCCTGCTCCATCTGTACCGCATAGCCAGCCTGTTGCCGACTCGGACTGTACCACCATTCTTCTGCCTAGCACAAGCTCCAGTGGACCTTCACATACCACCAAGTGACCCAGTCCTCCCCTCTTGCCCCCTTGTGCTCTTGAACTCTCTGTCCACACTACCAGGTGTTCTCAAACCAGGGCCGCAAGAGAGGTGATCCCCTGCATAAGTCAGACTCGTCCACCGGGTGCGTGACAGCAATGGACAGCCATGTCCGAGTCTACGCAGGGGAACTCTCCTATGGACGAGCTGTGTGCACACCTTGCGGGACCCAAGCCATAAAGAACCTGCAGGAGGGCTATAACCGCCTGGAAGGAAGAGTACAGGAGCTTTCCATGCCAGCACCAGCCAGTCCCGGCCAGTCGGCCTCACGCACCATCTTGGCTTTACCAAATGAACTCAAGGTGCCCATGCCAGGGCGGTTCTCAGGAGACTGCAGGAAGTTCCGGGCCTTCCGCAATTCCTGTGAACTGTATTTCACTCTCCAGCCCCGGACCTTCTCGCTGGAAGCCACTACAGTAGGATTTGTGATCTCTCTCCTCCTAGAGGAGCCACAAGCCTGGGCACATTGCCTCCTGGAGCAGAAAGCCCCAGAGACCACTAGCCTGGACCGGTTCTTCCAGGCAATGGCTCTATTATATAAGGATCCCCACCAGGAAGCTATGGTGGAGGCAGCCCTCCACGCTCTACAGCAAGGCCGCCATCCAGCAGAGGAGTATTTGTCCAAGTTCTGGCGCTGGAGCGCAGACACCGCCTGGAACGATGCGGCCCTCTGCTATCAATTCCATCTGGGTCTCTCGGAGCTGCTCAAAGATGATCTGGCCCGCATCGGAGTCCCCCACACTCTAGATGCCTTGATTAGAGTTGAGTGGACACCTGGATGTTCGGGTTCGTCTGGTTCACCCGAACTTCACAGAAAAGTTTGGGTTCTGTTCCAAACTTGACCCCGAACCCCATTGAAGTCAGTGGTGACCCGAACTTTTGGGCACAAAAATGGCTGTAAAAAAGTCCTGGAAAGGGCTAGAGGGCTGCAAAAGGAAGCCAAATGGGGGTAAGAGTAGGACAAGTGCCCTACAAACAAATGTGGATAGGGAAATAACTTAAAATCACATAAAAAAATAAAAATGGGAGGAGGAGGTGGATGTGGAGTAGGAGCCTAGAGGTTGACTAGGCTGTGACCGTGGCAGTGTAGGTGGAAGTGGCGGTGGAGGAGGAGGAGGTAGCTAACGTTGTTTTTTGTTTGTTTTTTTTTTTCTAATTGGGGTAGCCCCCAAAATATTGAGACATATTAAAAAAAAAAAACAAGTATACCAATGGCTGTGTGAGGCAGGTCTAAATGTCTATTCGGCACAAGGTACAGACAAGTCTTGTGGGATCCATGCCTGGTTCATTTTAATAAATGTTAGCTTGTCCACATTGGCCGTGGACAGGCGGCTGCACTTGTCTGTGATAACGCCCCCTGCCGTGCTAAACACACGTTCAGACAATACACTGGCTGCAGGGCAGACCAGCACCTCCAAGGCATAAAGGGCAAGCTCAGGCCATGTGCCCAATTTGGAGACCCAGAAGTTGAATGGGGCAGACAAATCAGTCAGTATGTGTAGGCATATGCACACATACTGTTCCACCATGTTGCTGAAATGCTGCCTCCTGCTAAGACATTGCCTATCAGCTGGTGGTGCTGTTTGTTGTGGCGTGCTGCTGACAAAGCTGTTCCACATTTCGGCCATGCTATCCCTGCCTTCTGAGGTGTTGGCGGTGACACAGCTGCATTGGCGTCCTCTTCCTCCTCCTCCACCTTCGCCTTGTGCTTCCACAGAGCCCCCTGTGTCAATTGGGACTGCCCTCAGCAGCACATCTTCCGATCACGCTCCAGTGAGGGAATTAAGGATGGCAGATTGTTCTTGTAACGCGGATCCAGCAGGGTGGCCACCCAGTAATCGGCACAAGTTAAAATGTGGGCAACTCGGCTGTCGTTGAGCAGGCACTGCAGCATGTAGTCGCTCATGTGTGCCAGGCTGCCCAGAGGCAAAGACAAGCTGTCCTCTGTTGGAGGTGTATCATCTGTGTCCTCCGTATCCCCCCAGCCATGCTCCAGTGATGCCCAGGAGCTGCGTTGGGTGCCACCCTGCTGTGAACATGGTTCCTCCTCCGCCTCATCATCTTCCTCGTCCTCCTCATCCTCCAGAACTGTGCCCTGGCTTGAAAATTTTTTACCTGAACTATACTGGTGGCAACAACCACTCATCGGTCTGTTGTTCAATGCCTGTCCACAGCTGCTGCGCAGTGTGGGGTTTATCCCCCAAACATATCAGTTTTAAAACAGCCTGCTGTTGCTTCCCCCTGTATGTGCTGAAGTTGGTGGTGAAGGTGTTACACTGAGTGGATGAGGAGGTGGTAGAGGAGGAGGAGGAGGAGGAGGAAGCGCAGTAGGAGGAGGAGGCAACAGGAGGCAAAGAGAAATGCCCTGCAATCCTCGGTGGTGGAAGGACATGCGCCAAATGGCTAGCCACCTCAGGCCCACCCACACTACCTTTTTCCAGTGTGCAGTTAGCGAGACATACAGTGCCTTGCGAAAGTATTTGGCCCCCTTGAACTTTGCAACCTTTTGCCACATTTCAGGCTTCAAACATAAAGATATAAAACTGTAATTTTTTGTGAAGAATCAGCAAGTGGGACACAATCATGAAGCGGAACGAAATTTATTGGATATATCAAACTTTTTTAACAAATAAAAAACTGAAAAATTGAGCGTGCAAAATTATTCAGCCCCCTTAAGTTAATGCTTTGTAGCGCCACCTTTTGCTGCGATTACAGCTGTAAGTCGCTTGGGGAAGTCTCTATCAGTTTTGCACATCGAGAGACTGAAATTTTTGCCCATTCCTCCTTGCAAAACAGCTTGAGCTCAGTGAGGTTGGATGGACAGCGTTTGTGAACAGCAGTTTTCAGTTCTTTCCACAGATTCTCGATTGGATTCAGGTCTGGACTTTGACTTGGCCATTCTAACACCTGGATATGTTTATTTGTGAACCATTCCATTGTAGATTTTGCTTTATGTTTTGGATCATTGTCTTGTTGGAAGACAAATCTCCGTCCCAGTCTCAGGTCTTTTGCAGACTCCATCAGGTTTCCTTCCAGAATGGTCCTGTATTTGGCTCCATACATCTTCCCATCAATTTTTTTTTTTTTCCTTTAGAAAAAGTTTTTATTGGAAGCAGAGTCAGTACAATATACTCAGCGAACAGAAATAGAGATCAGATAACATACAAAATGGGATCATTAACAACGTAACTTAGTTACAACAGTACAATGCATGCATTGTCATGCTTACTTGAGTAAACGGCCGTTATCCATTTGCCTCTACTAATTGTCTAACGTACCCGATCATCGTCTAGTCTTTCCAGGCTATTCATCCGCTATGTCAAAAAGGTTGTAGATGTGATTTCGCGCTTCGTGCTGTGTCTAAAGAGGGGTGGGATATATACCCTCGAATTTTGTGAGGGGGGTTGGAGCCCGAGCTCTAATGTGGGCCGAGTATTTCGAGGGATTATGTGTTCCGTTAGGGAGGGAGAGGGGCGGCCTACGAGTGACGTGTTGTCTATTCTGTGAAGGGGGCCGTGCGCGATTTGATGACGTTGTATAGGAATGTATGGGCTGGATCCCAGTTTATATGAGAATGTGTTTTGTAATTAATAGTGGTCGGTCATTAGCTGGAGAGGGTGTGGAAAAAGGGAAGGAAAAGAGAAGAAAAAAAAAAAAAAAGGGGGGGGGGAGAGGTGTAGAGAGAGAAAATCCCGAAAAAGAGGGACTTCCCATCAATTTTAACCATCTTCCCTGTCCCTGCTGAAGAAAAGCAGGCCCAAACCATGATGCTGCCACCACCATGTGGAGGTGGAGGAAGAGGCTGAGGCAGCAGCAGAAGAGGAAGCAGGAGGAGGCCGAGACCGTTCTTGGATTTTGAGGTACTTATTCAACTGCAGCAAGTGCTTTGAATTTAGATCCGTGGTCATGCAGGTTGTGCTCAGGTTTAGAACATTTATGCCTCGCTTCAGGCTCTCATTGCACAGCGTGCAAACCACTCATGTCTTGTAGTCAGCACATTGTCTAAAGAACTGCCACGCTGGGGAACACCTTTGAGCTGCCTTTGGTGTACTAGGTCCCTGGGTGCGGTTGGTAGTAGCACCCTGTCTATTGGATGCTAGCTCCGCTTTTGCAACCTGCTTCCTCTTTTGCTGTGCTAGTGCCTCTGTGCGACCACCACCTCTTCCTCCAGACTGCACATGTCACTCGCATGACCCTCATTCCATGTGGGGTCTAGGACCTCATCATCCTCCACCTCCACATCATCTTCCACCCACCCTTCACCACTGCCCTCCTTGTCAGTCTGCACACTGAGGAAAGCTGCAGCAGTTGGCACCTGTGTTCCGTCATCATCAGAGACGTGCTGCGCTGGTGTTTCCATGTCCTCATCCTGCAACAGAAGTGGTTGGGCATCGGTGCACTCAATGTCTTCCACTTCTGGGGCAGGGCTATGTGAGTGGTCCACGGAAAGCACACCAGTAGAGTCATCAAAAAGCATAAGAGACTGCTCCATGACTTGGGGCTCAGACTGCTTGGCTGATTTACAAGGGGCTGAGGTGAAAGACAGATGGCCATGGGGTTCAGGTGCCAACTCTGAGCTTTCATCAAGGGACCAGGTGGGAGACAATGTGAAGGAACTGGAGGCATTGTCAGCCACCCAATCTACTAGCACCTGTACTTGTTCTGGCCTCACCATTTGTCGAGCGGCATTCAGGCCTACCATATAACGTTGAAGGTTCTGTCGGCTACTCGCTCCTGAAGAAGGTGTTTCACTTGTGCGTGTAGCTGGCACAAATCGACCACGTCCTCTCCTTGCAACAGGAACTTCACCAACACCACCAACACCAGCAGCATCAGCAGCACCACGACCACGTCCCTTATTTGATGCTCTCCTCAATCTGGCCGCATGTGTACTATGTAGTACTCTTTATTAATACAAAAAAAGAATAAAAAATTCTTCTTTTTTTTTGTAAAACAACAACGTAGACACACTTTTTATTTTTGTGCAAGAAATGCACCGCTCAAACCAACATCAGGAACCTCTCCCTACACCAGTATGATATGATTTTAGAACAATAATCTGTCCCTCACAGGAGCAGCAGGAACCTCTCCCTCTAGCAGTGTGTGATGATTTTAGAACAATAATCTGTCCCTCACAGCACCAGCAGGAACCTCTCCCTATAGAACTAGGAGATTGTTTTAAAACAATGCAAACAACTGATAAATGGGAAAATCCCAAATATATAATTTATCCCCCTGGACTTTTGAGGCGGATCAAGTAGTCAAGGTATTTCAGAAAGGAAAGGGAAAATAAGTATAGTAAAAAATATAATTTTATTCATACAAAAATATTGATAGATAAAAAATGAAACAGGCAAGCAAGGCAATACATGTTTCATCAATAAGCAAAAATGCACATGAATGTAATTTCAATAAACAAAATACAGAATATAAAATGTAAGATACAGAGTACCACAAATTGGTCAGCATAAAGACAGTTGGACTCGATGCATTTGGGATATGCACACTGGGATGACAACTGTAGATGGCAGGGTCCAAGGGCAATATCACAAATGTCCCAACAGGTTTCGGTTAATCCTTTTTCAGGGAATATAAAAGCATCAAGAGCAACATGAGTAAACTATCTGTGAAAGATCAAGTCATGAATAAGATCTGGACAAGAGGAATCCAGACAAAGCGCAGGGGGTGCTGGCACCCCGGATGGGGGGACACAGAATATTTAGCAAATTCTTGAGGGCCTCCGCATCGATGGGGATACGATTTTAGTCGCCATCGACGTCGAGGCCCTGTATAGCACCATTCCCCATACAATGGGTCTGGTAGCTATTAGACATGCATTGACTTTATCCAACCCCCTGGATCCCCAATACGATGAGTTTGTGGTCCAGGCTCTCCAGTTCACACTGGAACATAAAGTTTTTTCTTTCAATGGCACCCACTACCTCCAAGTGCAGGGGTTGCGATGGGGACACAGTGTGCCCCATCGTATGCCAACCTGTACCTGGGGGAGTGGGAACACCAATTTTGGCATGATCCTGGCATCTCTGCTTATGCCGAGCATATATTGGCATGGCATCATTATATCGATGATGTATTCTTGTTGTGGAAAGGCCCTGTCTCCCTCCTAAACCAATTTCTAGCCTTCCTCAATCTAAATGAGCTTAATTTACACTTTACAATGTCTTACAACTCTCATGAGTTACCCTACTCAGCCAATTATTCCGCAAACTCACTGCTGGAAATTCTTTACTTCATGCCAGTAGTTTCCACCCCAAGCCACTCCTGGCTTCTA
Source organism: Glandirana rugosa (assembly GCA_018402905.1). Classification (NCBI taxonomy): domain Eukaryota; kingdom Metazoa; phylum Chordata; class Amphibia; order Anura; family Ranidae; genus Glandirana; species Glandirana rugosa. Next base: position 118,216 of record BLSH010057935.1, read on the forward strand.
TCCCCTACAGTCAGTACCTCCGGGTGTGTCGCAATTGCTCTGATGAATCTTCTTTTTTACAAGAGGCTAAGGAATTACAAGCGAGACTCTTGGAACGAGGCTACTCCGGAGTTTCCTTGAAGCGTGCCTTCAGGAGGGTCTGAAGTATTCCCATGCTGACCTTCTCAACAAGAAAAAAATACCCTCTTTGGATCCAACTACACGAATAGTCACTACCTACTCTACTCAGCACAAACAAATTAAACGTATCCTGGGCAAGTACTGGCATCTCCTCACTATGGACTTCCAATTATCTTCATTTGTCCCTAACGCACCAGCCGTAGCCTATCGTAGGGCTCCCTCGGTCGGTGACAGACTGGTCTCTAGTGAATTTAGTACCCACAGGAGAGACCCATGTATACGGAGTTTCCTTGAAGCGTGCCTTCAGGAGGGTCCGAAGTATTCCCGTGCTGACCTTCTCAACAAGAAAAAAATACCCTCTTTGGATCCAACTACACGAATAGTCACTACCTACTCTACTCAGCACAAACAAATTGAACGTATCCTGGGCAAGTACTGGCATCTCCTCACTATGGACTTCCAATTATCTTCATTTGTCCCTGATGCACCAGCCGTAGCCTATCGTAGGGCTCCCTCGGTCGGTGACAGACTGGTCTCTAGTGAATTTAGTACCCACAGGAGAGACCCATGTATACGTCATGGTACTTTCTCCTGTGGGGGGTGCCATTATTGCCAATATATGGATAGACGTAACAAAATCATACTGCCCAATCGACAAGTCTTTTGTCCTAAACACTTTGTGAATTGTAAAACTCCTGGTATTGTTTACCTCCTCTCTTGTGAATGTGGAGGTTACTATGTCGGTAAAACCAAAAATGAATTTTGGAAAAGGATATACCAACATACCTTATCCATAACCAAACGTGACCCTGACACTCCTTTAAGTCGACATACTGCTTCAGTTCATCCCACCCTTCTTCCCAAAGTTTATTTTCTAGCTTTGGACCGGATCCACTACAGTTCACGCGGAGGCGATTTCAACAAACAGCTCCTCCAGCGTGAACTGTGGTGGATCCACACCCTCCAGGCTACATCTCCCCCTGGATTCAACGAGATCTGCAGTTTCAAACCCTTCCTCCCGGGCTTCACATCGGGGGGGTGAACTTAATTTATAAACATATACACATTTCCACTACCTCCCTCTCTGGTTTTCTTTTTCCCTTATTCGGCCCATTTCTTCCTTTTCTTTTTTCTCCTCTTCCCTTTTTTTTTTTTTCCTTTAATCTTCTTTATTTTTTATTTATCATTCATTTGCTGATTTGCACCCACACTTCCAGCATTACCAACCTTGATGCGCAATTCCATCATTCACCACCAGGGGTTGCATGTGTTCCCGGTTCTGGGGGCATTTGTGCGCCACCCGGCGGGTAGGCTCCACTGGAGCCTGCCGCTTCGGCCTGTTGGCCGCTTTGGTTTGCTCCTTGTTGGAGCAAGCTTTTTGTCCGAGTGGCTTTCCGTCCGCTCGGACACACCCGCCGGCAGAGGTCCGACGCGTGACGTTATCCCGCCCTTACGGCGGGGTCACGCCAGGCGCCGTTCACTCCGGAGGTACCCAAGGCGTTCGTTTGTGTGGACTTAATTGCCCGCACTTTGTGAACGGCCAACACCTGTTTAGTGTCTTCCCGGATTGGCTGCCGCAGACACCTACGCCTATTTATATTCAGGCCAGTACTTAGCCGCTCTTGTGCAGCCCGTACTCACACCGACCGCACGGACCTGGTATTGTAACAACATGACCAGTATACCTCTTTCCTTGATCCATGCCTCAGTGCCGTTAACCTTTTTATAATATGTATGTGGATGGTGTGTTTTTCACACTGACCACTGATATAATCAAGTTTTGTTCAATATACCAACTCGCCTCCCTTAGGCGATACTTGATCCTCAGTATTTCTATACAATTTTGATTAGGAAATTTGTTTTAATTACTACCTTCAATTATGACTTTTACATCACTACCTTCAATTATGACTTTTTCAAATAGGCACTAGATCCAAGGCATCCTACTACCTATACTTATCTTTTAATTCCGGTATTTGTTCTATACTTTACATAAATATCCTTACATTTTTCTTTTTTTCTCCAGTATAACCCACACGTTTTGTGTGGGTGGGCTGGCACAGCCACTTTGGGCCCCTCGTGGTTGCACAATATTCTGTGTCCCCCCATCCGGGGTGCCAGCACCCCCTGCACTTTGTCTGGATTCCTCTTGTCCAGATCTTTACGGGCTGACATCTGCTTGGTTGTTGGGTGCCACCAGCATATATGTAAGTGCGTCATGTTTTCCCATAATGAACGCTTATTTACCCAATTTATTTAGCTTATTTCACTAATTTGTCTCTACAATACGTTTATACCATACATTGTCTTATTCATGACTTGATCTTTCACAGATAGTTTACTCATGTTGCTCTTGAATCCCCTGAAGAAGGATTAAACGAAACATGTTGGGACATTTGTGATATTGCCCTTGGACCCTGCCATCTACAGTGGTCATCCCAGTGTGCATATCATAAATGCATCGAGTCCAACTGTCTTTATGCTGACTAATTTGTGGTACTCTGTATCTTACATTTTATATTCTGTATTTTGTTTATTGAAATTACATTGATGTGCATTTTTGCTTATTGATGAAACATGTATTGAATTGTTTTCCTGTTTCATTTTTTATCTATCAATATTTTTGTATAAATAAAATTATATTTGTTACTATACTTATTTTCCCTTTCCTTTATGAAATACCTTGACTACCTGATCCGCCTCAAAAGTCCAGGGGGAGAAATTATATATTTGGGATTTTCCCATTTATCAGTTGTTTGCATTTATTTGGATGTGGCGGTTATTTTTGTCTATATGTATCACCACTTTCCCACTTTTATTTTATAACAATAATCTGTCCCTTATAGCACCAGCAGGAACCTCTCCCTATAGCAGTAGGAGAGGATTTTATAACAATAATCTGTCCCTTACAGCACCAGCAGGAACCTCTCCCTATAGCAGTAGTAGATGATTTTAGAACAATAATCTGTCCCTCACAGCACCAGCAGGAACCTCTCCCTATAGCAGTAGGAGATGATTTTAGAACAATAATCTGTCCCTCACAGCACCAGCAGGAACCTGTCCCTCTAGCAGTATGCAATGATTTTAGAACAACAATCTGTCCCTTACAGCACCAGCAGGAACCTCTCCCTATAGAACTAGGGGATGATTTTAGAACAATAACCTGTCCCTCAGAGGAGCAGCAGAAACCTATCCCTATAGCAGTATGTGATGATTTTAGAACAATAATCTGTTCTCACAGCACCAGCAGGAACCTCTCCCTCTAGCAGTATGTGAAGATTTTAGAACAATAATCTGTCCCTTACAGCACCAGCAGGAATCTCTATCTATAGAACTAGGGGATGATTTTAGAACAATAATCTGTCCCTCACAGGAGCAGCAGGAACCTCTCCCTCTAGCAGTATGTGATGATTTTAGAACAATAATCTGTTCTTACAGCACCAGCAGGAATCTCTCCCTATAGCACTAGGAGATGATTTTAGAACAACAATCTGCCCCTCACAGTACCAGCAGGAACCTCTCCCTATAGAACTAGGAGATGACTTTAGAACAATAATCTGTCCCTTACAGCACCAGCAGGAACCTCTCCCTATAGCACTATAGCACTAGGAGATGA
>BLSH010057935.1:165615-177370 GCA_018402905.1 Glandirana rugosa
GAGGACGCCAAAAAAGAAAAAAACTGTGGAAAACCACTTAATCACCGGCTATGATTAAGTGTATCCCCCAAAGGTCTAAGACTATTCGGGGGACGGTCGTGTGGGGGTGTTGGTGTCGGGTACCGACCACCCTTCTCCGAGAACAGGGGTAGTTGTACCTCTGTTCCACGAAACCCCACCCGGGTTTCGTGGGTATGAGGGGTACAACTCCCATACATCGGACCATGTCAAGTCTTCCCCCCCGTAAGCGACAGGGGGGTAGGACCGGCCGGTCCAACATACGAGCCTATTCCCAGACCAAACCTAGAATCCCCCCTGGGGTGCAGTTAATTTTTTTTTTTTTAACCACGCCCCAAGGGGGCCCCCCCCCCCAGCCCATACCAGGTCCTTTGGGTCTGATTTGGATTTTAAGGGGAACCCCGCACCAATTTTTTTTTTTTTAATTGACGTGGGGTCCCCCCTAAGATCCAAACCAGACCCTTATCCGAGCATACAACCTGGCCGGCCAGGATGGGGGGACAGCGAATGCCCCCCCTTCTGAACTGTACCAGGCTACATACCCTCAACATGGGGAGTATGGGTGCTTTGGGCCCACCCCAAAGCACCTTGTCTCCATGTTGATGGGGACAAGAGCCTCTTCCCACCAGCCATGGGCTGTGGTTGTGGGGGTGTGCTGGCAGGGGGCTTATCAGAATCTGGAAACCCCCTATGTGAATTAGTATCGGCCACTAATTCACCAAAAGGTGTCAAAAAAAGAAAAAACCGCAGGAGTCAATTAGGGACAAGTCCTTTATTAAAAAAATAAGTGTCCCATGTTGTAATCCATCGTCAATCACGGGCTCCCATCAACTGAGCTCTGTTTGCTATGACAGTTTATTTATATGGAAGGGCGGGGCCACCCAGTGATGTAAGCACATGACCCGCCCCCTCTGACATCACATGACATCAGAAGGGGCAGGGTCATTCACTTACGTCGCCGGGTGGCCCCACCCTGCCATATAAATAAAGTGTTAAAGCAAACAGTGTGCAGACTGCTGTAGCCCTCCCAACGGGGAGGAGCTGTGCACGTCGTCTGCGCACAATGCATTATGGGGTGCTCCACGGTGGCGCAGTCACTGTGAACGCCCCATAATGTTTTAAATTTGACGAACGGGCGAATGCCCGATGTATGGGTCGAACTCACGTTTGACTAGAACCGCGGGCCCATCCCTACTGATGATCTATGTAATTTATAGCAGAGCAGCAGCCCACATGATCCTCTGAGGAAGGACCTACAATATCAATTGCATGCTTCTCCCAAGCAGAATAGGTAATATGAAAAAGCACAACCCTCACGCACACAACCCTGCCTCCTTATGCAAAGCATAGATAATTCATTTTTGTTTCATTTAACCTGCTTCACACATGTGAAGCACAAGCACATTGTGACATGTTTGGATATTTTATGGACTTTGTTGTGTTTGGATTTGTGCAAGTTTGGATATTGTTGGTTGAATTTCATTTATTGAAGACAGATCGCATATCAATGAATATAAGCATTATTGTTTCAACTTTGTATTTTGTCATACATTTTTACAATCCAGTGGTATTGGAGTAGTCACGAGGAGCCTGTAGCTCATGTCACTGTATGTTCACAGACACTGTGCAGAGGGTCGCATTGTGCTGCACTGGGATTGATGTTTTTCTGAAGTAGTTTGTTTATTTGTGATTTTTTTTACTTGTAGACAGAGCTGCATTTATTATTTCTCTTTTTGTCACACTATTATAAAAGTGGGAATCATTTATTGAGTGCTAGCCTGCTGTTCTTTATTTATCAATTGATTATGGTTAGGTACATAGTTTTGCAGATATTTGCTGTTAAAAAGTTGCTCTCTTAAGGTCCCTGGTACTAGTAAATGATGAGCTCCATGGACAATGTAACCATCAATCTAATCCTGTAGTAAGGTCAAATAACAGGGCTTAATTTGTTTGCTGAATTTGACCATTTGCTTTGTACTTGTACTGGGTATACAAGAAAAGCTTGTTCCAGTAATTGCTTTAATTCTTTGGAAACCACTTTTTTCAAAGAGAACAATAAGTATCTCAAATTCTGACACACTGGTTTCATATCTGATCATATTTTGATTATCTGTTTTCTGCACAGCCCAGTGAAGTGTTACTGAATAATGAAACGTTGGATGCCTGTAGCATACAGGAAACTGGATTGTGATATGGCCATCCTCTAACTGTAGATTTAGTGTAGCAAAAAAGATGTTTACCTTCTGTTACAATGTAGAATTCAGCTTGCAAACGTTGAATTTTTGAAATTATACAGTCACCGGTAATGTGTGATTTGTTTCATTAGGAATTGAATTTCGACCAACATTTTAGTTATTTGGGCATTCGGATGTATTTGAATCTCAGAATCACAATAGTAATGAATTTCAATGACTCCAAAATAAATGATAAGGAATACAATGTATTCATTTGTTTCATTCAGATGACATGATGCAATAGTTTGGGCCTTTTGTTAATGTTTGATGTATCCGAAATAATGTAACAACATATTGAATCCTTTCATTTAATTCAGATGAGAGTGGCGTGGTAGTCTTTGACTCTTGGTATGCATATGGTCAGCATATTCTTTTTGCATTAGCACAGATTCCTGTAAATCAATGCTGTGGCTGTTCAGTCGGGATGCCCCACATAGCCACTCCATTTTTAAAATGTGACAGCGGATGCAGGAAAGGCCCACCAGCTGTTATAGGGAAGGGGGAGATCAGGGGGTGAGGGGGAGGATGCTAAACAAGTTGCATGTTACACCCTAAACACAGATGTATCATGTAACATATCTAAAAGGTGCATTTATGCTTAGAAAAATAGTCCCACAATGTAGATCTAGTGTCAATCATGTAGATCTAACTTCAGTTATAATGAATGACAGCCTGACGACCTGCTAACACAAACACAATGACCTTATTGATTTGTTCCTGCTGATACTTTCACCACAAATTACATTATCCCAGTCAGCAGCTTAATGTAAGCAAACGGGATAGGGATGTTGGCTGACATCATTGACCAAATATGGTCATCATGACCATATTTGGTTGCAAAAATCACCTAGAATGCCTTCCTGCTGGCGTTTACCATTTTAAATAAAACAGTTGGCAGCATTTCTAAGATGATGGCGACCACCTGCATCCTAGCGACTAATAATGGCCTGTGGCTGACTGCATCCCACCAAATAGTGATGCTTGCAGCTTGCACAGAATTATTAGCTGCTAGGACAAAAAAAGCTGGGGCTGCACTATGTCATTGGTTGTTGGGGGTAAGTAGCCCACAGCATCTTAATGACCAATGATGGTAGGACAGCCCCGAGCCAGAAATTGACATTTAGTGGAGGGAACAATATGCTACTAAATGAATTGCTTCCAGCTGCAGAAGGAAGGAGGTGGACAAACTGGCCAAATCTGGCCATTAGATTGTCCTGTGATTAGCAAATGACAAATAGCAAGGGTTTGGGTTGAAATCAAGGTTGGCCCTTGGCCCTAAACAAACCTCATTCCTACTCATCACTAGTAAAGACCAGGCAATTAGAATTTTCAGAAACAAGCTAGCTGTACAGATTTCCTTTCAGCTCAGTTACAGTATATTGCAAGACAGCATATACTAATACATAATTGTAAGGCAAACTGGATAACTATAACTAAATATGGTGATTACAGAGTGATAGCACAGTAAACTACAATGAGATACTGTACATCCCCAGAGTTCTCTGAGAAATTAAAACCATCATTGGTCCAGGACACCTCTTATCCAGAGGTTAGCTACTAAGGAATGGAACCATTTTTTGCAACTGAATTAGAGACCCCAAATGAAGAGGAGACCCCTTAAAGCTAGTTCAACATTAGGGGAAGGCCATGATAGCTACCACAAAAGAAACACCCCTATTGGTGTTGCATTAAAAACAAAAGTATGTTATCATCCAAGTGATGAAATAGAATAAAAATATTTTTGCACTATTGAGACTCTAAGTCAACATATTTACTAGATTTACTAATAGCTACTAGATGTAGCTACTGTACATTGAATATTTCCTGAATGGTACATTTGCAGATTTCACAGTCACTCTATGTGATTGTGTATATTTCGCAGATGCCACCAAATTAGAAAACTGCGCAGAAGTTATATATATATATATATATATATATATATATATATATATATATTTTATAATCATAAACCATTTAGTTGTTTACATAAGGACAGACCATAATGAGAAGATTACTTTCATTTCCCAAAACTAGGAAAAAAATGTCCTACCCTCTTTCTGCCATATATTTGTTTCTCTTATCCAAAAATGTTCTGCACTTTTATATCATGCTGGTGTGTTTGTTTTTCCTTGTAAAAGTGAAAAACAACATACTTACGCAGTTAAGCAGATGTTAGACAGCAAGAAGCTAACAATGTGTGGTATGAGATCAGATGAAGCTTTGAAAGTTGCAGATATCTGCCCTTCAGTGAAGATTGTTATTTAAAGGAACTAACCAATTTCTACATAGTTTCCTTCTGTAGTTATTATGGTCTGAAATGATAAAAACGACATCTTAAAATTGTTTTTTATTTTTTGTTAGGGAATATCTTCATATTCATCTTTTAAATTCTCCCTTTGAGCCATAAGGTGAAGGTTAAGTTCATTTTTGCGTGTTTCCTTTATCGCCTCAGTAGTTTTAAAAAAAACTGTGCAACTTGGAAGATTGGTGCTTAGTTTAAATGCCATACTTGTAGGCCAATGATGCCTTCTCTACAGTCTGGATTGAAAAACTCTCATTGTAAGACATCAGTCCTGTCCTGTCTAGGATTCCAGGATGCACTGTACCTTGGGTGCACCCCCAGCATCATAGGAGTGAGTGCTCTCCTTCTTTCCAGACCTGAGCATGCACAGTAACGTCTCTCTCCTCCTGCAGTAGCACTAAGTTCACCTGCTGTGGCATCAGGGAGAGAGAAAGGCAATTAGCTTCCTAGACTTTAACCACTTCAGCCCCGCAAGGTTTTACCCCCTTAATGACCAGGCCATTTTTGTGATACGGCGCTGTGTTACCTTAACTGACAATTGCGCGGCCGTGCAACACTGTACCCAAATAAAAGTGATGTCCTTTTTTTCTCACAAATAGGGCTTTCTTTTAGTGGTATTTGATCACCTCTGCGGTTTTTATTTTTTGCGCTATAAACAAAAAAATACAGACAATTTTGAAAAAAAAAACAATATTTTTTGCTTTCTACTATAAAACATATGCAATAAAAAATGTTAAACATCAAATTTCTTCATCAGTTTAGGCCAATATGTATTCTTCTACATATTTTTGTTAAAAAAAAAATCCTAAGCGTATATTGATTGGTTTGCGCAAAAGTTATAGCATCTATAAACTATGGGATAGATTTATGAACTTTTCATGTTTTTATTGTTTTTACTGGTAATGGCAGTGATCAGCAATTTTTAGCAGGACTGTGACATTGCAGAAGACAAATCACTAACACTAAGTGACACTTTTTGGGGACCAGTGACATCAATACAGTGATCAGTGCTAAAAAAAAAGTGCACTGACACTGTATAAATGACACTTGCAAGGAAGGGGTTAACATCAAGGGCGATCAAAGGGCTAAGTGTGTTCCCTGCAAGGGTTTTCTAACTGTGTGGGGGATGGACTGAAAGATAGAACACAGAGAGATCCCTGTTCCTGCTTACAAGGAACAGATGATCTTTGTGTACTTCCCTGTCAGAACGGAGATCGGCCTTGTTTACATAGGCAGATCCCCGTTCTGCCTCTATGCAGAGCGATCGCAGATGGGCGGCAGAGATCGGGCTCGCTATATCCACTGATTGGCTCCCCCTACGTGCAGCGGATGCACGCGCCCACAGTATCTATTCTATTGCACAACATGATGTACAGGTACATTGTTTCGCACAATAGAGCCACCCTGCTGCAGTATATATGCGGTGGGCGGTCTTTAAGGGCTATATAGCATTGCTCTCCATCATAAAGGAAAAAGGTACATAAAAAATGTCGAAGCTCTGCTCTTACACTACTACCTGAAAGAAGGAAGCAATTGATCTGAGTTGCTATGATTTCAGTTCTACATTAATAATTTAAAAAAAACTCATGTGTGCTCATTTATTGCATTTTCCAGGCAGAGCTAAATTGTTTCTAGTTGTGGTATTTAAGTTTAATATTCAATATTATGATTATTAATATTATTACTATTATTCTTATTTTTTTTAAAAAGCAAATGTGTGATGCTTTGTTAAATAGTTTAATGGTCCAGCTTGAATTGTACACACTAATCACGCTTCTTCATTTAGATAGACAGATCCATGGTACAAAAAATGCTGGATGAAGGTGTAGATAATTGTGCATAAATGCCAAATAGCTGTTGTCCCTGGGAAGACTGCGCTAGAGGGTGATCAGAGAGTGTAAACATGGAGTGGAGGAAAGTAAAAAAACTATACCAGAAGGCACATTTCTGGTCAAAATACAAGAATTTGTTAAGTCTTGAATTTATTAGCTTGTGATACAAAGGACAAATTTCAGTTATAATGAGTAAACTCAAACAACTGTAAATTGAGTGATCAGAAATTAGTACCAATTCTGTACAAACAAAACAAAGGACTTTTGCACCCAAGATACTTCTTGGAGATAACAATTGCAAGATTTCTCTGCCACAATTCATAATGCCACCCTTCCCACAAGAATACAATGGTGTCATTATCATACAACTAAGCTCCCCGTTATGTATGTATTGCTTTTTTATTAAATATTATCATTAAATAAATATATAAACTTGGGTACAAAGGCATAAGACAGTATAGAGTCTTGTGAATAAAGTAAAATAACGTTGATACAATATGTATGATTTTCAACTATGTAAAAAAATAAAAACTCAATGACTTTAGGCTCCATTCACATCTGAGGAATCGTCTCGATTCCACCCGTGACTCGCAATAGCAGGAAATCACGGGATGCCCAGGGGTTCCCAGAGCGTTGCATGTTGATTCACATAGCATCCAATGCGCAGCACGCTTTTCCCGCGATCCGTTGGGCTACAATCGCTGTAAAAACGGCCAACCAAAATCCTGTCGCCCAAAAGAAGCTCATGTACTTTTTTTGGGTGATGGGCGTCCCGCGATTCTGGTCAGGTGTTTTTACCACGATTGTCGTCCGATGGATCTCGGGAACAGTGTGCCGCATTTGGGGTGCTATTTGAATCAATGGGCAGTGCTCTGGGATTGCCCATGTCTCCTGCGATTTCCTGCTATAGCGAGTCGTGGCCAGAATCGAGCTGATTCTGCCCGCAACTCACATTGCTCACATGTGAATGGAGCCTTAGCCTTTTGTGCCTTGAAGAAAGACAAAAACAACGGCTTAAAGAGAACATTATTTGAGCATATCAGCAAATACTGTAAGAGTTAAAGAATCAGCTGTAAGCTGCAACTACATAAAAGCCCATCTCCGGTAAAATACAGTATCTCCCAAAAGTGAATACACCCCTCACATTTTTAAAATATTTTATTATATCTTTTCATGTGACAACACTGAAGAAATGACACTTTGCTACAATGTAAAGTAGTGAGTGTACAGATTGTATAACAGTGTAAATTTGCTGTCCCCTCAAAATAGCTCAACGCACAGCTATTAATGTCTAAACCGCTGGCAACTAAAGTGAGTACACCCCTAAGTGAAAATGTCCAAATTGGGCCCAATTAGCCATTTTCCCTCCCCAGTGTCATGTGACTTGTCAATGTTCAAGGGTCTCAGGGGTGAATGGGGAGCAGGTGTGTTAAATTTGGTGTTATTACTCTTACTCTATCATACTGGTCACTGGAAGTTCAACATGGCACCTCATGGCAAAGAACTCTCTGAGGATCTGAAGAAAAAGAATTGTTGCTCTACATAAAGATGGCCTAGGCTAGAAGAAGATTGCCAAGACCCCGAAACTGAGCTGCAGCACAGTGGCCAAGATCATACAGTGGTTTAACAGGACAGGTTCCACTCAGAACAGGCCTCACCATGGTTGACCAAAGACAATGAGTGCACATGCTCAGAGTCATATCCAGAGGTTATCTTTGGGAAATAGACGTATGAATGCTGCCAGCATTGCTGCCAAGGTTGAAGGGGGAGGTCAGCCTGTCAGTGCTCAGACCATACGCTGCACACTGCATCAAATTGGTCAACATGTACTGTGGCATATTGAAGCAGAGCATGATCTCCTCCCTTTGGAGACTGGGCCACAGGGCAGTATTCCTACATGATAACAACCCCAAACACACCTCCAAGATGACCACTGCCTTGCTAAAAGCTGAGGGTAAAGGTGATGGACTGGCCAAACATGTCTCCAGACCTAAACCCTATTGAGCATCTGTGGGGCATCCTCAAATGGAAGGTGGAGGAATGCAAGGTCTCATACATCCATCAGCTCCATGATGTCATCATGGAGGAGTGGAAGAGGACTCCAGTGGCAACCTGTGAAGCCCTGGTGAACTCCATGCCCAATAGGGTTAAGTGGGGCTGGAAAATAATGGTGGCCACTCAAAATATTAACACTTTGGGCCCAATTTGGACATTTTGACTTAGGGGTGTACTCACTTTTGTTGCCAGCGGTTTAGACATTAAAGGCTCTGTGTTGAGTTATTTTGAAGGAACAGCAAATTTACACAATATACAAGCTGTACATCCACTACTTTGCATTGTAACAAAGTGTCATTTCCTCAGTGTTGTCACATAAAAAGATATAATAAAATATTTACAAAATGTGAGGGGTGTACTTATTCTTGTGAGATACTGTATGTTTTCTTTTTTGAGAAGTGCCTAGAACCTATAAAAACATACCTGAATCTGATGCCATGTGATTCTCTATGTCATCTCCTCTGGTAGCAGAAAAGACACCAGGGAAATTCATCTTTACACTCTCTTCTGCTCAGTTGACCAGTGTTGTGTCAGACCCTCAGGTGTTGAAATATTTCATAACCCTGTGAAAACTCCAGTGAACCCAGAACCTTTTTTCCTGGTAACCTGCAAGTAATTGAGGCTTTTAAGAAGAATGTTTGTAATAAATAAATAAATAAATATATATATATATATATATATATATATATATATATATATATATATATGATAGGTTTAAGGAAGCAAGAGCAGTTTTTTCTATCTTTTGAGGTGTGCTTTAAATACCCAGACAGAAAGGGGATAACTTTGTGACATAAGAAATATGCAGAAAATATAATTAGTATCAGATGTTTTGGAAATCAACATTTTGTGAATGGAAAATTGTAACCATAGGGACTTAAAGCTTGGAAACTGGATGGTTACATTTTAGTGTGTAGAACAAATGTTGCATCAAAATGGTTTCTGTTATTTACTTGCTCAGTGGATCTTCATCATTTGGCCAGAAGGCACAATGTTGCAGCACTGACCAGTATGGCTAGTATATTGCAATGCTTGTACTGTATAAATTTGCCATCTGAGGATCTGGAAACTTAGTGACTTAACATATTTGTAAAATAAAATCCAAATATATATTCCAAAATACGTAATTATGATCAGCTGATCCAATCATAACAGCAAGGGTCAGCTCAAGCTTAAAATATGTTTTAATCAACTGTGGAGCAAAGTGACAAAAAATAGTATTCAGGATAAATGTGTAAGATTTGTTAGCTGTTTATATAATATTTTTAGCCTAGCTCCTACCCCTCAGGTTTAACAAATTTTTCTTGTACATAGCAATGGTTGATTGTGTGTGGCTGAAAAAATAGGGGCAATTACATTTTTGGTCAGGGTGTAACAGTGAGAAAAAAAAAGAATCAAATAAAAAGGTGAGGATTTGAAGCAATTTTTGAAAAATTTTGGCAAAAGATGCATTATATGATCTAATAAGACTTTTTCCCATCAGAATAGAAAATAAAGTCATATTTGGGTGTTAAGTAAGGTGAAATATTTTTATAGAGGTAATGAGCTGAGCCTCACACCACATAGTAGCTCCAGAGTTAGTATTTCACTGTAAAATATGTGCTATTCTCGTTACCTATAGTAATTAATAAACATTTAGGACAGATTTTGGAGTGAAAAAAATGAATAGGCAAAGCTTCTGACTTACTGGTTTACTTCAAATCCTAAAATCTAGAACAGAAAATAAAATGTGGTGAAAGACTGCAGAATTGGATTTTATAAACATAGTAATTTGTAATATTGTGACTTTCTCTAATTTTAGTTAATTTCTGATGTCTCCCAAACCAAAGTCACTAGAGGCTCAGTGCAGAAAGCAAATAATAGATGAAGAGACACCCCCATCTCAAACCAATCTCTAAAAGTAGGGAACAAAGCTTATATGTTACAAATATTGCAGTGAGTGTTGTATATACATTCCTTAAGCTATTTAGAATTAGGCAATGAATACATATATTTTAACCACTTCACCCCTGGAAGGATTTCCCATGTTAGGACCAGAACACTTTTTACAATTCGGCACTGCGTTGCTTTAACTGACAATTGCACAGTCATGAGACATTGCACCCAAACAAAATTTGCGTTCTTTTTTTTCCCACAAATAGAGCTTTCTTTTGGTAATATTTGATCACATCTGCATCATTTCTGATCACCACTATAAACAAAAAAGTGCAACAATTTTGCAAAAAAAAAATATTTCTTACTTTTTGCTAAAATACAAATCCAAAAAAAATATTTAAAAAAATGCATTCATTGGTTTTGGCCAATTTATATTCTTCCTCATATTTTTGGTTAAAAAAATCGCAATCGCCGTTCATTGATTGGTTTGTGCAAAAGTTGCCGCGTTTACAAACCATGAGAATTAATTTCTGGCGTTTTTACATTTTTTTTTACTGGTAATGGCGGCGATCTGCGATTTTTATCTGGACTTTGATATTGGGGTGGACATGTCAGACATTTTTGACACTTTTTTGGGACCAATGACATTTATACAGCGATCAGAAATTTAAATATCCACTGATTACTGTATAAATTTCATTGTCAGTGAAGAGGTTAACCTGCAGGGGGCGATCTAGGGGTTAACTGTGTTCCCTAGGAGTGTTCTAACTGTGAGGGGGCTGGGCTACCATAGGTATAAGAGATCTAACTGATCCCAGTGATAGGGATCAGTACATCTTTTAAATGCCCACTGACAGAGCGGGGAGCCGCCGTGTTTACTTTGGCGGTTCCCCATTCTTTCTCTCTGCCAGATCATCGCGGCTCACCGGCGGACATCGGGTCCGCCCAAGCCACGGGCACACTCCTGTATAGTGCGGCGGACACGAGAGCGCGCTGCAGGTGGCCTGCTCTCGCCCGCTAGCTGCCTATGCATGAGCCGCCGTTTATAGACGGCGATTTGCGCTACTCTGCCACAGTGCAGTAGTAAATGTATGTGAGCCAGTCGGGAACTGGTTAAAGAGTTTTTCTACCATATCCCCAATTGGATCTGTCATTTGGGCAAGTAGCAGAGAAGGTGTTCCCAAGTAGCCTATGGATATATTGAGCCTAAAATCTGTTGAGTGTTAGTATTTTGCCAGTCTGGAAGGCTTAAAGTGGATGTAAACCCACCACCCACCCAGTATAAACTAATGACACAGTATTAATATAAATAAACGCAAGCCTCCTGCATCTATCCATACCTTTCAAATGTCCTTCCTGTAAGCACTAGCAGCTCTGTAAAACTCTCTCTGCTGTGTGAAGGAGATAAGCAAATTTCTTGTCACTCACAGAGCAAGGGG
>BLSH010057935.1:204291-216179 GCA_018402905.1 Glandirana rugosa
AGGAACTATGAATTTCTATAGTTATTCTTTTTTAGGAGGAAACTGACCTCTGACGGTAGGATTGTCGTATCAGTTAATAGGGCTGCGTTCAGTCTCCAGTCAAAGGAGGATTTTTTCTTATTGATATCTTTAAGTATCAAGGAAATTGGGGCATGGTCGGAGAGTGCTATCACTCCTATATGTGTGTCTGCTATGTGTTTTAAGTCTTGTTGAGAAATAAATATCATGTCAATTCTTGAATATCTTTTATGAGGGTGGGAGTAAAATGTGAAGTCTTTTTCTATCGAGTGGGTTAGTCTCCAAGTGTCTATTAAAGATAATGATTGGAGTAGATTTTTAATCTTTTTTAGAATTTTGTATTGGACCATTGAGTGTCCATTAGAAGTATCCAATTCCGGGTTTAATGGTAAATTGAAGTCTCCGCCTAAAATAATGCATCCCTTTGCGAAGCATTTCAATTCATTGATGATTTTGTTGCAAAAAGTGATGTGAGCTTTGTTAGGGAAATACACATTTGCAAGAGTAACCGGTTTACCTGCCCACGTGCCTTTTAGAAATAAATATCTCCCTTCTGGGTCTGCTAATTGGTGGGTAGAAGTGAAGGGGGAGTTTTTGTTTAATAAAATGGACACACCTTTAGTCTTAGTTTTTGAGTTTGTGGCATGAAAGGCTTTTGGGAAGAGGTTGTTGTGTAATTTGGGGATATTTTGCCCCTTAAAGTGAGTTTCTTGCAGAAACACAATCATGGGATTCGAGTGTTTAAGTTCCCTCAAAAGTTTAGATCTTTTTTCTGGGATATTTAGCCCATTAATATTGTGTGAGATGATGTCTGGTGATCTGCCTAGAGGTGCGTATGTCATTTTGGTCGGTGGGGGAAAGGAAAAAAAAAAAAAGGGGGGGGGGGAGGTGGGGGGAGAGAGGAGAGCGAAGTAGAGATTTAGAAAAATAGGTAAAAGGAACCACTAGAGCTTCCACAAGTTTGCTCTACAATTAGGAACTATACCTTAATATGTTTTGAGCTTTTATTTGTAAAAGCTCATAGGTAATTGTTCCGACAATTAAATGTATTATCTAAAGCAACTAGACTATATATTAGACTTTGTAGCACAAATAATTGTTTTGAAGGGGGGTGTGGGTGGCGAGATGGGAGAGACTATGCTTGAGGGGTTGAAATTAGTGGGAACTAGTTTGATAGTATGTAAGTCTGTGCAGACTTAGGGTTTCTGAAAATGAGTTTATATCAAGTAAATTTAGCAATATAGGGATGGTCTCAGATAGCGATGAGGTAAAGTCTCATAAATGAGATTTGCTAAGGGATGTACTTTAAGGAATGTTGGACCAAGGGAAGTAGTTTGAAGGAGGGTAATTTTAGTGTTCTAGAATTGCTTTAGATAAGAGATATACCTTAAAACTTGACAACTGGAAATAACTAAGAACACTATTTGTATTCCCAACAATCCGTAACACAACAATGAACGCTACTAAACAGTGCAGGTTTCCTGTAAGACAAGTTGCAGTTTAATTATAAGTCTCATCCAGTCCCCAGATTCTCACTACCTCTTGAGTAGCTACTCGCAAAGTAGGGAGAAATCAAACAAACATTCCCCATTATACGTCCTATGCTAAATGTGGCCAAAAACTATACCGATCCAGCAATATGGAGTGTATATAGTATCTTTAGTGCACTTAATAAATTTAACCTCAGGTTCATGAGTATTAAGCTTGTTTCCCAGAGCTGTCCTTATATTTGATTTTATAATGTATGTTCGAGCGTTGTAGTATGTGAAAAAACAAATTGGAAATTAGACAATTACCCCAGAGTGATTCAGAGTGATCACCCACATAGAGGTTTCTTAGATAGATTGTGTTAAGGGGGATCTGTCTGTGGAAACAAGCTCTTAAATGTGATTGTTTCATATGTCAGCCAAATATTATGACGTACACCCTTGTCATACTGCGGTCTAGTCCAAAAGTTGCAGTAATTCTATAACATGGAGATTGTAGTGGGTATACAAGTCTTCTCTGTTTGTTCTGACCCTAGGGAGCGATAGATGTATTTTATAAAGGGCCTGGGGGTGCTTCAACATATATATTTAGAAACCAATAACGGTCCAAACAGTTATCCAACTTACATCTGGAACATCAGTTTGTTAATGGAGTATCTAGATCAGATTTTCCCCGAGAAAATAAAGGGTTTCAGTATCATCTAGCAAAAAATTTCTCTTTCGTTGAACATGATAGCATCGTTTTGTCTAGCCCTGTGAAGAATTTCTTCCTTTAGAGTAAAACTGGACAAACAGCAAATTATGTCTCTCGGGGGAGAGTCCTCTGAGGATCTGGGTTTTAATGCTCTATGAGCTCGGTCGAATTCAATCGGAGATTCAGCAGGTCTGTCTATCAAGTTGTTGAAAATAGAGCTTAATGCTGGTCTAATCTGGTCAGGTAGGATAGATTCGGGTACTCCTCTTACCCTGATATTGCTCCTCCTCCCTCGGTTGTCCAGATCTTCTAGATGTCTATTCATCATTATCAGATGATGTGAGTGATTTGACACCACAGTGTCTAATCTAATTAAGGCTTTGTCTCTCTTCTTATCATGTCTATCTTTAGAAGCCATCTGTTCAGTAAGCATCAAGATGTCAGCTTTCAGATCTGTTATTGCAGTAGAGAAAGAGTTCTTGATGTCCGCAGCTATCTCCATCATATCTGTGTAGGTCAAAGGAGTGTTTTGGTGAGGGTCAGGTCTGTTTAGCTCTTCTGAATTGGCTAGAGAGACATCGTCAAAGTCTTCTTCTCTCTCTCTAGCATTTCTTTTTGGTGGAGCCATTTTTCCCTCTTTTTCTTTCCCTTTGTAGTTGAATTTTTGAAAGTAAGAGGGGATTTGGTCGTAGTTAGACGACGATGAGGATCGTAGGTTGCGGCTTGGTGTATTCTTAATAGTATATTTGTCCATATTTGGGTCTAATAGTCAGAGGAATGAGACCTTGCTTTTACCCCTTAGTCTGCACACACTAGGCTTTAAGCTTGCATAGCTGCAAGTTTTATAAGTGAGGGAGATAATATAGAGTAGAATTGCAGTGTAGCAGCTGAGTTTGACTGGTTGTTTTAATCAAAGCTCCCAATATATGATGTATTGTTAAGGGCTGGTATATTTTACTGTGGGAGTACCAAGATGGCCGCTACAGTGTCTTGTTGAGGGATGTATATTGAGGGTGGACCAAGATGGCCGCTGTTCAGGCTTTGGGGGCTTCTCCACAGAGATGCACTTCTTGTAATAATTAAAAGAACCACCGCTTATGGGAGACCACTGAGAAGGTGGGCCAGGAAAATCCAAGAGGCTAGCGGCAGTCACTAGGCCTCAGAACGCCTCAATCTGATCAATACTGCAGCATCTGGCCCTCGTGGTATGGAGGGGTTTGGTGGGTCCCCGATGGGTGTGCAGTGGTGTCTGGGTGAGTTTCTATGAAATTCGGTGGCCGTCGGTACCGCGGTCCGTATCGCCGCAACTAGGCCTCAAAAGCCGGGGACTAAATTTATGGCCCTGCGGACCGGGTCGGTCGATTTTTGTCAGAGAGGCCTTATTTTGCAGCTTAGGGGACGGGGAGGCTGATGGGGGTAGTGGTGCCTCTTACCCTGGTCCCAGGCGGTCGGATGGCGGCCGATTAGATTAGGGCTTCTGGAGCTCTTTTTTCCTGCGTCTGCTCCCATCCATGTCCAGGCCACGCCCCGCAATCGATTTTTCAGGAGCAGTGATTTTAATAATGCTTAAAGTGAAAAAAATCCTTTAAATATTGTGCCTGGGGGGTGTCCTTAGTCTGTGTGTAAAAGGGCACATCTCTGTGAGGTGTAGAACATAGTCAGAGCAAAATTACATTTCCATAGGAAAAATTGTCATTTAAAATTGCGGCTGTAATGTATTGCTGGCAATATACAAAAAATTAGCTGAAAAAAGTGTGTGGGGTCCCCCCCAGTCCAAACGAGGCTCTTTGGGTTTGGTTTGGCTATTAAGGCGTGGGGTTCCCCCTAAAATCAAAACCAGACTTTATCCGAGCATGCAGCCCTGGACGGTTAGGATGGGGGGGACAGGCGAGCGCCCCCCCTCCTGAACCGTATCAGGCTACATACCCTCAACATGGGGAGAATGGGTCCTTTGGGGGAGGGGGGCTCTGCCCCCCCACCTCAAAGCACCTTGTCCCCATGTTGATGGGGACAAGAGCCTCTTCCCCACAAGCACCAGCCAGGCTTGTGGGGGTCTGTGGGTGGGGGGCTTATCGGAATCTGGAAGCCCCCTTTAATAACGGGCCCCCAGATCCCACCCCCCCATATGAATAGGTAGTATGGGGTACATTGTACCCCTACCCAGTCAACAAAAAGGAGTGTAGTGTTACAAAAAACAAGAGGCAGTTTTTGACAAGTCCTTTATTGTGTAAAATAGCTCTTTTCTTCTTTCTTCCTCCTTCCTCCATCTTCTCCTGGCCCGTTCCTTCTTCTGGTCTTCTGCTTCTTCTTCTTCACTCTTCATCTTTATCGTCTTCTTTCACCGCTGCCGCTTCAATGACCTAAATGGGTGACCCGTCCCCTCCTCTGACAGCGCATGACATCAGAAGGGGCGGGTTCACTCGGTTACATCACTGGGTGGCCTTATGAAAGAACTGTCATTGTAAAGACCGCCCATTCTGGGAGACGTGCAGGGGCCTGGCTGCAGCAGCGGGGACAACGGCAGCGATGAAAGAAGAAGATGAAGATTGAAGATGAAGAGAGGAAGCAAGAAGACTAAAAGAAGGACCGGGCCAGGAGAAGATGGAGGAAGGAGGATGGAGGAAGAAAGAAGAAAGCAGCTATTTTGCACAATAAAGGATTTGTCAAAAACTGCCTCTTGTTTTTTTTACCACTACACTCCTTTTTTGGTGAAAGGGTAAGGGTACAATGTACCCCATACCTATTCACATAGGGGGGGTTGGGATCTGCGGGCCCCCTTATTAAAGGGGGCTTCCATATTCTGATAAGCCCCCTATCTGCAGACCCCCACAACCACCGGCCAGGGTTGTGGGGATGAGGCCCTTCTCCCCATCAAAATGGGGACAAGGTGCTTTGGGGGCGACCTCAAAGCTTCCTCCCCATGTTGAGGGCATATGGACTGGTATGGTTCGGAGGGGGGGGGGCGCTTGCTCGCCCCCACCCCCTCCTGCCATGCCAGGGCTGCGTGCTTGGATAAGGGTCTGGTTTGGATCCAGGGGGGACCCCATGCCATTTTGTTTTTCATTTTGGCGCGGGGTTCCCCTTAAAATCCATGCCAGACCTGAAGGGCCTGGTACGTACTTTGAGGGGACCCCTACGCAATTTTTTTTAAAATTTTCACGCGGGTTTCCCCTTAAAATCCATACCAGACCTGAAGGGTCTGTTACGGACTTTGGGGGGAACCCTACACAATTTTTTTTTTTTAATTTTGGTGCGGGCCCAGCTGTTGTAAATGATTTTAAAATTGTAATGACATGCCCCAGTCAAACAGGTGCTGAAAAATTGGGCCTTGGGTGCCAGAACACTGTAACCCCTTGCAGTTACTCTTGTTGGGTGCAGGAACGGGACCTGCTGTTGTAAATTTGTTTAACCACTTAAGGCCCTTTTTTTACACTTGTTGTTTACAAGTTAAAATATTTTTTTTTGCTAGAAAATGACTTAGAACCCCCAAACATTATATATTTTTAATCAAACACCTTAGAGAATAAAATGTCGATCGTTGCAATACTATTTGTCACACGGTATTTGCGCAGCGTTCTTTCAATCGCTTTTTGGAAAAAAATTGCTTTTTTTGAGTTAAAAAATAAGACAACAGTAAAGTTAGCCCAATTTTTTTGTGTATTGCGAAAGAGGATGTTACGCCGAGTAAATAGATACCATACATGTTGCGGTTGAAAATTGTGCACACTCGCAGAATGGCGACAAATTCCGGTACTTAAAAATCTCCATAGGCGACACTTTAAACATTTTTATGGACATTTTTAAGTACCGGAGTTTGTCGCCATTCCGCGAGTGTGCGCAATTTTCAACCATAACATGTATGGTATCTATTTACTCGGCGTAACACCCTCTTTCACAATATACAAAAAATTGGGCTAACTTTACTGTTGTCTTATTTTTTAACTCAAAAAAGGGATTTTTTTCCAAAAAAAAGTGCTTGAAAGACCGCTGCGCAAATACCGTGTGACAAAAAGTATTGCAAGTAATTTTCTATAAAAAAAAATGATTTTAACTTGTAAACAACAAATGTAAAAAAGGGCTCCGGGGGTTAAGGGGTTAAAACTGTATATATTTTAAGAAACCACATCAAGTGTACTATATACCATACACACACCCCCGACTGCAATATACATTAGACTGTGTGTATATATATATATATATATATATATATATATATATATATTCTTGCACTGCCTAAACGGACGCTATATACTATATACACTGAATTAGCCGTATATATTCTACTACACTAAAGGCATTGCACGTATATAGATATACACTAGAAAGGTATATATATATATATATATATATATAAATATTCTTGCACTGCCTGACTGTATACAGATAGCCCTATCTGTGTATCTATCTTTTTTTTCTTTTTATCTATCTATCTATATATCTATTTATCCTTTTTTTTCTTTTTTACACATTAAAAATGCTATCTAGCTAAACTGCCTGTAATCAGGAACCTAAGCTCACTATCTATCCACCGCCACCAACACACTACATAGAGCCACTGTACAAGCGGCTTTATATAGTGTGGGGCGTGGATTGAGACTGCTGTGCACCCTGCCTTTAGCCAATCAAAGCTCTCAGAGCAGGCCGTCCGCTCATTGGCCAAAGCATGCAGGTCATGTGCATGCTTTAGCCAATCAGCGGGTAGCATTCCACCGCCATTTGAATGCATTATGGGGCACGCAAAGTTCCTGCGAACGCACCATAATGTTCGGAAAAACCCGAACAAACGAACACCCGATGTCGAAACGGGAGCTCATCCCTAATGATTGCCTTGTACTCCATAGTGTGTTCAGACTTGTTTCTTGTGTACCTGTAACATTTAGATGCCCATATTGTGTTTGTATGGTGCCTTGACTTGTTCTATGTGCCTTTTCTTTTTATGTAATGTTAAATTCTTCAAGAACAATACAATTGTAAAATAAAAAAGGATTACGATCAGAAGTCATGTTGGATATGTGTAATTTAGTAGAGTGTGCAGTATGCTGAACAATGCACGTTCTCTACTGTAGTAGAGTAGTTCTGGAACTTGTTTTTTTAATGTAGATGTATATAATTACCAGCAGGACTATGACACTTTGAAGTTGTTTTCTTATGTCATGACAATGACCTTAAGGGCAAAACCAAAGCAGTTTTCTACTAGTATATGTCAAAGGTGAAAGAATGTAAGGTGTGTTGTTATGTTCTTCCTCTATGAACAAAACAGGTGAAAGTGAATTATTGTGTGCAAGCCAACTTGTAAATATCTACACAAGGTATATTTGTGAGGTTTCTAATAACCTAATGAAGGCAGAAGTTATACTAAACGTAGGTAACGTTCTCTAATTTATAGCACATACTGTATGTGAAATGATTATTAATAAGCACCTGAGGTTTGCAGTTGATTGCAACTGTTAAGTGTGCATTCACTGGTAGGAAAAAGGCAAGTCATGCTTAGAGAAAAAGTGTAGTGATTATGGTGCACACACCTTAAAAATGGTAGGCGTGTCTGCAGTTACCTAGGTTAAACAAGGAAAGGAGAAAGTTTTCCAGCTGAAAATGAAAATCATTTGGAGAACTAAAACTGTTGGTAAATCTAAGATAACAGAAAGCAAAAGCATAAGCAAAATCTCTATAGTGATTAAATATGTATACTCCATTTATTACTAGAAATGTACTCAGAGGTGGAGTTACATCTTTACTCGTCTTTATGTCTCTGTATACTATGTACACTTAGGGTGAAACACAATAGCTACTTACAGTCATGTGAAAAAGAAAGTGGAAATTGTTCACTTTCAAATTATTTAAAGTGGATGTAAACCCAAAAAAAAAAAGTTTTACTGACACTTCTACCTTGTACATGAGAGGATATCATGTCATCTGTGCCCAGTCTTGCCACAAAGAGTTAATCCAGCTCTGAGTCATCCCTTTATCTTTTTTCAGTAAGAGAAAGACCGACTAAGGGAGAAATAGGAGATGTTTCATCCCCATGTTGTGTTAGTGACAGGTCATTTCCTTATCTCCTGCATGGAGCAGAGAAAGCTTTGCACTCCCCTCTCTAGCTCTCCCAGGATTGGCTGCTCCACACCTCAGCATTATTGGGCATGCTGAAGTCATGTGGTGTCTTTCCTGAGTTTTGACTAGATGTTTCTCAAAACTCAGGAATAGCAAAGTGTCAGAGAGTAGAGGTGGGTGGGGAGTCTTGTGACATCACAACTCCACCCACCGAGCTCCAGAAAAGAGGGCCACCCATTGATTCCAGTGTTTTGCAATGCTGCTACTACTGAAAGTGGTGACATTTGCAAGGTAGGGATACATGCAGGAGGCTTGCATGTACATATACATTAATACTGTGCCGTTAGTTTATACTGGGTGAGTGGTGGGTTTACATCCACTTTAAGCAAACAAATATTAGATCTTCAGACAGTGTCTGGTGATATACAGTAATTGAATAAAAACATGAAAATGTTGCGTTTTCCATTATTGAGTCAACAAAAAGATCACGAGATGTAATCGTGTACTGTGGGGAAAAAAGTAAGTACACCCTCGACCCCAGAAGCTGGTATTGCCCCCTTTAGCAGAAATACCCAGCAGTCTTTGACATTGTAACATTTTACCACTCCTCCATGCAAAATTCCCTCAGTTGCAAGATGCTTCTAGGTTTCCTTGCAAAAACGTTCCATTTCAAATCCCCCACAACATCTTAATTGTATTCAAATTAGGGTTTTGGCAAAGCCAATCTTTAACCCTCCATTTCTTCTTTTTGAGTGTTTCCTTGATGGATTTGCTAGTACATTTTAAATTATAGTCATGCTGAAAGATCCATTTATAGTTTAACTTCAGCTTTGGAACAAAAGCCCTCACATTCCCATGAAATCATAGTTGACTCGATGACTGCTAGCTGCCTATGCCCTGAAGCAGAAACCAACCCTAAATCATAACATGTCCACCACCATGCTACACAAATCATGCTACACAAATGGTATGAGGCTCTTTTTCAGTTTGCGTCAAGCATGTCTATTGTTACTGTGGCCAAACAACTCTAACTTGATTCATCAATATACGGCACATTGTTCCAGAAAGCCTGGTCTTTGCCTATATGTTCAATGGGAAACTGTAATCTTACTCTAATGTTCTTTTTGTACAGATACAGCTTTATCCTGACAAATCTACCCTGCAGGTAAATTGGTACAATCTCTTTCTGATTGTAGGTGCATACACCTTGACATCAATTGTTTCAAGAGTTACTTTCAGATCCCACAGTAAAATTTTGAAGTTCTTGGAGATTTTTTCAGCATCAAAAGGTCAGCTCTTGAGCTGAATTTGCTGGGACTGAACAAAGCAATAGTTGGAAATCTAAAATACCAGAAGATTATTTTCCTTACGGTGGAATGATTGATTTTATTCAAATTCAAATAATTTGGGAACCTTCTAAATCCCTTGCTAGACTTTTTGGTATCCACGTTATTTTTTCTCAAAGCCTTAGACCCCATTCACACTTGTGCGAGTTGTCCTGCGATTTGGGACTGCAAAGTTGCATGACAAGTCATTCCCCATTATTTCCACTGAGTAACATTCATATCTGTACGACTTTCAAGTCATGCCGACTTCAAAGTAGTACCTGCATTACTTTGGTCCAACTTTGATGCAACTTGAGGTGCATAGACTTCAATGTTAAACCCTCAAAGTCTCATGCAAATCGCACCTGAATAATACAGTATAGATGCAATTTCTGTACTACTTCTGTACGACTTTGTAATATGTTTTCAATGAGCCAAAGTTGCAGCAAAAGTCGGACCAAAGTCATACTGATCCGTAATCGCGGTAAAATCGCTGCAAAATCACGGTAAAATCGCGTCACACAAGTGTGAAAGTGGCCTTAGAGAGATTTTTTGATCTTGGCATGGTGACATCACAAACCTAAATATCAAAGAGAACACCAGAAATTAGGCAGGTTTTAAAGTGGTTGTAAAGACTAAAGTTTTTTTACCTTGATGCGTTCTATGCATTAAAGTGTTACTAAACCCAGTAATATGAAAATAGTTCACAGTGCCCACAGCTTATACATCTTCTTTTTACATTAAATTACTGCCACTATATACCTTTTTGTATGATCTTTATACCACTGTCAGTGACTGCATAGTTTCTCCAGTGCTGAGAATTCAAGTAGGAGGAGTTTTTCACTACAGCCTGTATACATGCCCACATGTGTGATGTCAATATCATGTGACCTGGCTAGCTCTGAGAACAAGTGAGTGTTCTCTCCAGCATAAAATACACAACTGAGCATGTGCAGTAGGACTACTCTGCCTGTGTTAAGCTGGCCTTCCCCAGATAGATAGTGCAGGGAGGGAAGAATCTATGCATGCAGGATAAAACCGCCTTTTTACACAATGCAGAAGATTAACCCCTTAAGTTCCACAGTGAGCATAACAAGCATGCTATGTTGCATACACAGACAGATTTTACTATTGTGAGTTTAGTAACATTTTAAGTTAAAAAAAAAAACTTTCATGTTCAACTTCCTTCCAGTCCACCCTCCCCCGAAATGTTTATCTGAGTCTGATCTTGATGCAAAGCTGTGCCTGAGAGTAGCAGCAGTACTCTCTCTCCTCACGGTGACTAAAGCAGCAGTGGGAGCCATTTTACTACTGCTGTCAATCAAATCCTGTGACAAGGGAGTGGAGGTGGAGGCCGAGCTGCACTGTTTGTGTCAATAGACTCACACAGCCCCGCTCAAGATCAAGCACAGCACATCATACGAGGTGGCTTCCTTTGGTGGCACATGGAGAAGTGGAGGAGCCAAACACCAGTGGGGGACCCCAGAAGAGTAGGATTGGGGCCACTTTGTACAAAACTATTTTACAGAGAAGGTAAGTATAGCGTGTTTGCTATTAACCACTTAACAACCACCCTATAGTCAAATGACCGCTACAAGGCGGTTGCTTAATTCTGGGAGGACTTACAGTGACGCCCTCCCATGAACATGCTTCCCGCGCGCCCCCTGCGGCACGCTCATGAGAACATCCGTGACCGCAGGGTCCAGGGGACCCGGCCCATCACAGATCGCGGTGAATGGCCGATGTGAGCGGCCTTTTACCACGTGATCGCTCCGTGGAGCGATCACATGTAAACAAGCCAGCAGAAGTGCCGGCTTTTCTCTCCCCTCTCCGCACCGATCGGTGCATTGTAAGAGGAGAGAGGACATGCTGCAGAGCTGTGGGCGAAGTGTAATGCTCACAGCGCTGCTAACTGACAGGCTGCAAGCCCCACCATCCATCCAGCCTCACCACCCACACAGTCATCCTCACCCAATCCATGCTCACCCACCCAGCCATCCTCACCCCATCCATGCTCACCCACCCAGCCATCCTCACCCCATCCATGCTCACCCATCCATCCATCCATGCTCAGACGTCGTACAGGAGAGAGGAGAATGTTACGTGGCTAGCCACGCCTCTCCCCTCTCTTTTCGGCCGTGAAGACGACCGAACAAATGTACACTAGCGAGGTGCCTCGCTAGTGCACCATTTTCCGGCGAGTGTAGCCGGTAAGTGGCGCTAGACACTACCCGGCCCAGGGGACCTGGGACGCCAGTGCCTACAAGAGTACTCGCACGGCGTCCCCCGCGCGCCCTTCGTACAAGTACCCTCCCG